>WBNM01025877.1:10989-27871 GCA_013399055.1 Ramphastos sulfuratus | reverse complement strand
GTGGTGTGGAAGTGCAGTGCCAGGCTGAGGGCAGTGGTGTGGAAGTGGAGCAGGGCAGGTTTAGGCTGGGCACCAGGAGGGAGCTCTGCACAGTGAGGGTGGTGAGACACTGGCACAGGCTGCGCTGCCTGAGGGCCCTTCCCTGGAGACATTCAAGATGAACGCTGATGTGGCCCTGGGCAGCCTGCTGCAGTTGGGGATGTCCCTGTGCCTGCAGGGGGTTGGACAGGAAGAGCTTCAAGGGTCCCTTCCAGCTCAGTGCCACCTGTGGCTCTGTGGAACACAGCAAGCTAAGTGCCCTTTGGAAATTGGCATGGCTTTGGCCAAGGGGACAAGGCAAAGTCTGAAGATCTGAGATCTGAGGTTGGGTTTGCATTTGCTGTTCCACGTCCCCCCCAGAGTGGCACTCAGGCACCCTGCCTGTACTCCTGCCTCCAGGGACATGTGGGGAGCAGCACACTTCTGTCTTGAGCTCTAAGAAGGGGCTGGAGGGAAGTGCCACCAAAATGTCCCCAGGGCAAGGAAGTGCTGCAGGGTGGAGGAGTTAACTGAGCTCTGAGCTGCAATTTCTCCAGTTAGCTGCAAGTTAGCAGCAAACCCAAGCCTCTTGACAGCAGGTTTGGAGAGACCTGCAGTACTGATCTGCAGATCAGCTGAATTCCAACCAAAGCACCACCAGGTCCTCATCTCATCTGGCCTCTGCCTGGCCCCTTCTCTGTCACTGCATTCTCTGTCTGTACTGTGCACAGCTCTGGGCTGCCCAGTTAGAGAGGAACAGAGAACTGCTGGAGAGAGGCCAATGGAGCCTACAAGGATGATGAAGGGACTGGAGGATGTCTGAGAGGAGGAAAGGCTGAGAGCCCTGGGGCTGTTGAGCCTAGAGAGGAGACCTTCTGAATGCCTACAAACACCTGCAGGGAGGCTGTCAGGAGGGTGGGACCAGGCTCCCCTCACTGCTGCCCAGTGACAGGAGGAGGGCAGTGGATGGAAACTCAATCACAGGAAATTCCACCTCAACAAAAAGAGAAAGTCCTCTGGTGTGAGGGTGCTGGAGGCCTGGAGCAGGCTGCCCAGAGAGGTTGTGGGGTCTCCTTCTCTGGAGACTTTCCAAACCCACCTGGATGTGTGCCTGTGTGCCCTGCCCTGGCAGGGGGTTGGACTGGATGATCTCTGGAGGTCCCTTCCAGCCCCTACCCATCCTGTAATTCTATTCTGGTTTTCACCCCCATTTTCCTTTCCTTTCCACTCATTATGGATTGTTATCTGCCTCCTCTTGTCTACTCCTCCCCAGAAAGTGTTGATCCTCAGCCTCTCCTCCTTTGACAGAGTAACCACAGGAGCCCCACAGCATTTCCCTTTTCAGCAAGGACCCAAAAGCAGGCTTTGAACTGCCATCACACCAAGCTGCTGCAAATCTGACAGGCAGCACACACAGGAGCAGCCCTTTTCTTGCTCCCCCAGCACAGTGCTAGGCCTCAGCAGCTGTGTGCTGCCCTCAGAAATAACTTTCAACTTTTCAAAGCTTCCTCTGTGGTAGCTCTGTGTGATGCATGTCTTAGCTGCTCAGTTCTGAAGTGCGCTCCATGNAATCACCCAACAGAATTGGGTCATCACGTTGGGTGATTCTGTGCTCCACAACCTCCCTGGAGGTGTTCAAGGCCAGGTTGGATGAGGCCTTGAGTGACCTGTACTAGTGGGAGGTGTCCCTGCCTATGGCAGGGGGTTGGAACTGGCTGAGCTTTGAGGTCCCTTCCAACCTTCCCATTCTATGATTCTATGATTAATCACAGAATCAAGAATCCTGGGGTTGGAAGGGACCAAGCCCCTGCCAAAGCAATGTCACCTAGGGCAGGGCACAAAGGGTTTTGAAAGTCTCCAGAGAAGAAGGCTCCACAACCTCTCTGGGCAGCCTGCTCCAGGTCTCCAGCACCCTCACACCAAACAACTTTCTCCTCGTGTTGAGGTGGAATTTCCAGTGATTGAGTTTCCATCCACTGCTCCTTGCCCTGTCACTGGCAGGAGCCTGGCTCCACCCTCCTGACAGCTCCCCCCTGCCCCAAGTGCCAAATCCCCCTGTGGCTGGCAGAGCTGAGCTCCCCATTACAGCCACCATGGTTCACATCAAGTGTGCCTCACCTGCAGAAGCATTCCAAGAGCAGAGGGAACAGCTCAGGTTGGTGTGAAGGGGACACCTACATATGGGGGAGCTTTTGGCAAGGGCTGGAGTGCCAGCGTGAAGGCAATGGCTGTAAGCTTGGAGAGGCTGGGACTGGAAACTCTTGAGAATGAGGGTGGTGAGACACTGGCACAGGTTGAGGGTGGTGAGACACTGGCACAGGTTGCCTTTGATCACGTTGGGTGATTCTGTGCTCCACAACCTCCCTGGAGGTGTTCAAGGCCAGGCTGGATGCGGCCTTGAGCAACCTGTGCTGGTGGGAGGTGTCCCTGCCCGTGGCAGGGGGGTTGGAGCTGGCTGAGCTTTAAGGTCCCTTCCAACCCATTCTGTGAGGACTCTGTGTGATTTATTTCCTTCCACACTTTGCTCTGTATGGAGCCTTCCCCAGCAGCCAGGGGCAGTGGTGCTCACCTCCTTCTGCAGCAGGTTCCACTCCGTCTCGCTGACCAGGCGGTAGCCGCTGGGGGACACATAAGCACTCTCCACCCCTTGGGTCACGCTGGAGAGAAGAGAAGCTGTCTCCTCTTGCTCTGGGGTCATTGCTTTGATTGCTTTTTCCTGGTCTTTGGTTAACATGAACCCACTTGGCATCTGCAGAGATCCAAGGGAAGCTGTATCAAAGTTCTCAGATGCCGAATCTGCTCCAACGAGAGGTCCAAAGTCAGACTCGTCCAGGTTCCCAGCAGATTTGGCTTTGTTGTTGTATCCTAAAGCTTTGGACTGTAAGGATCCAGATGTGCCCAGGCTGTCTGTTGACTGTGCCCTCCTTAGCCCATCTTTGAACATGTCATTATCAGCCTTGTTGAAAGATTCACCAGCAGAAAGCAGCAGGTCTGCATCCAGCGAGTGGACTGAGCCGTGGGTGCTATTGACTTGCACCTGCAATGGAGGAACAAGGAAGGAAAAAAAATCAAATAGTCACAGAATGGGAAGGTTGGAAGGGACCTCAAGGATCATCCAGTTCCAACCCCCTGCCATAGGTAGGGACACCTCCCACTAGGACAGGTCACTCAAGGCCTCATCCAACCTGGCCTTGAACACCTCCAGGGAGGTTGTGGAGCACAGAATCACCCAACATGATCAAAGATCCCATTCTGTGCTTCTGTGCTCCACAACCTCCCTGGGCAACCTGTGCCAGTGTCTCACCACCCTCACTGCAAACAACTTCCTCCTAACATCCACTTTCAATCTCCCCTCTGACACTTCAAACCCATTCCCCTTGGCCTGCCATTCCCAGACCTTGTCAACAGTCCCTCCCCAGCCTTCCTGCAGCCCCCTTCAGATCCTGCAAGGCCACTCCAAGCTCTCCTGGAAGCCTTCTCCTCTCCAGGCTGCAGAGCCCCAACTCTCTCAGCCTGTCCTCACAGCAGAGCTGCTGCAGCCCTCTCAGCATCTTGGTGGCCTCCTCTGGACCTGCTCCAACACTTCCATGTCCAGTCTGGAAGTGTGGTACAAGAGGAGTGCACCAAGCAGCAGCCTTGGGAAAGGCAAACTGGAAGTGGCCTTAGCAAAAACATCTGATCACTGAGCTTAACATGGCAGAGAAAAGGATATGAACTGAAATGCATCAGCTGCAACCCAAAGGCAACACCAGGAGAAAAAAGGATTTCCTGCAAAGGGTGGGCTGGGAGGGACCTGTCCTGCCAGGGCAGCAGGGGCAGTCACTGCCATCTGCCAGTATCTGAGACAAGGACCTTCCTCCACTGCAGATATCACTTCTGGAAGCAAAATCATACAATCAAAGAATCATTTAGGTTGGAAAAGACCTTTAAAATCCATGAGCCCCACTGAAACCCAAGCACCACTGAAGCACCACAGCTACAGCTTCTGGAACACCTCCAGGCTGCAGAGAGCAATGAGCTCTGCCCTCAGCCTCCTCTTCTCCACACCAAACACCCACAGCTCCCTCAGCTGCTCCTCATATGATGCCCTCCAGACCCCTCCCCAGCCTTCCCCAGACACTCTGCAGCCCCTCAGTGTCTTTCCTATCCTGTGGTGCCCAGGACTGAACCCAGTGTGACCCCATCAGGGCACAGTCCCTGCCCTGCTCCTGCTGGCCACACCAGTGCTGATCCAGACCAGGATGCTGGTGGCCTTCTGGGCCACCTGTGCACACTGCTGCCTCATCTTCAGCTGCTGCCAACCAGGTCCTCTTTGCACCAGGCAGTTTCCAGCCCCTCTGCTCCAAGCCTGCAGTGCCCATGAGGTTGTTGTGACCCAAGTGCAGGACCCAGCACTTGGCCTTGTTCAACCTCATCCCACTGGCCTCAGCCCACCCATCTAACCTGTCCACAGCCTTCTGCAGAGGCCTTCTACCCTCCAGCAGATCAAAACTCCCACCCAAGTTGTTGTCCTCTGCAAAGCTGCTGAGTGTGCCCTGATGCCCTCATCGTGGATAAAGATGTTAGAGAGAACTGGCCCAGAGCTGAGCCCTGGGGCACCCTGCCTGTGCCTGGCCACCAGCTGCACTTGACTCTCTTTAGCACAACTGCTTGGGCCTGGCCAGCCAGCAAAGCCACACAGCAAGGCAGATACTTCACTGCCACAGGTACTCCCAGAGGCCTTGTGTAAAAACTTCTCATTACCATAAAAAGAACTGGAGAGTGAGGCAGAGAACATCTGCCCTGGGCTGCCAAGTGAAGAAACTTCTCCTGTTTCTTTCTTCTGCTTTGAGTGTTTGACAAAGCAATGGAACACAAAGAAATCTCTTCTTTAAAAGGTACACAAAACAAAAAGGGAGAGGCTGCAGCAGAGAGGGGAGTGCCAGCACTAAAGCCACACTAACTGCCCTGTGACATGAGGCACACTGGGACTCTTTGATCTGGTTTAGTTTATTGGTAGCACTGCAGAGAGAGCAGAAATTGCTTTCTTTGCAGAGCAAGGCCCTGCTGCCAGCTCTCCTTCCACCAGGTCACTCACCTCTGCTTTGCCACTGCATGTGCCAAGGCAGAAACTGCAAGCAAAGCTCTGAGGAATCATTTCTGCACTGGAATGATAAAATGGGATGGGTTGGAAGAGATCTCCAAAGGGCATCCAGTACCAACCCCCTGCACTCAGCAGGGACATCCTCCACTAGAGCAGGTTGCTCACAGCCTGATCTTGAGTATCCCAAGGGATGGGCCTCAAGGGATGGGCCTCAACTATCTCCCAGGACAACCTGTTGCAGTGTTCCAGCACCCTCCTGGTGCAGAACTTGTTCCTCACATCCAATCCAAATCTGCTCTGCTCTCATTTCAAACCATTGCCCTCATCCTATCCCTGCAGGCCTCTGCAAACAGTCCCTCTGCAGCCTGCTTGGAGCCCCTTCAGGTATTGGAAGGCCACTCCAAGGTGTCCCTGCAGCCTTCTCTCCTCCAGGCTGCACAGCCCCAGCTCCCTCAGCCTATCCCCACAGCAGAGGTTCTCCAGCTCTCTGATCACTGTGGCCTCTGACCCAACTCCAGCAGGTCCGTGTCCTTCTTGTGTTGCAGCCTCCAGAGCTGGACACAGCCCTGCAGGTGAGGTCTCCCCAGAGCACAGCAGAGGGGCAGGATCCCCTCTCTCCATCTCTGGCCACACTGCTTTGGATGCAGCTCAGGCCAGCTCACACTGCTGGCTCCTGTCCAGCTTCTCACCCACCAGAATTCCCAAATCCTTTTCCACAGAGCTCCTTTTCATCACCTCAACAGGTCCAGCACCTTGCAGCCTTTATTAGAGTTTGTACACTCAGGTGCAACTCCAAGGATTTCCCCTTGCTTCTCAAGAGTTAAAAGCTAGGGAGCAGAAAGGGCACTGGGTTTGCACTGCCATTTGTAACCAACGGCCTGGGGAACACACAAGAGCTCAGAACTGCTCTGAAGCACCCTGCTGGTTTACCTCTTCATTAGAGAGCTGTGTGAGGGCTTCCTCAGTGCCTAGAGAACAGGAAGCTTTCGTTTCATCATCTGAATCCTTCTGCTTTGGCTCCTTTCTCTTGCTAAGCCTTTGCTGATCATCTTCTTCCTGCAAATCAGGATCAAGAGAACATACATAATAGGGATGCGTTTTTTCCGCAGTAGCTCTCATGATAAACTAAGCTGTAAAGGTGGCACTGGAAAAAGAGTCTTTTGGTTAAACCCCCAGAATTTATCAACTAAGGATTCCTGAGGTTAACAATCTGGAGTCCACCTCACAAGGCAGCCCCCACTGATGTAAAGCAGAATTTACTTTTCAAGTTTAGTGATCAGATCAAGCTCCAGACTCATTTTATTCCCAGATCATAGCACCTAGATAAAATTCTCAATACAGTGCTCACCAAGCAAATAATCAAACCAGCTGTGACACTGCTTGCTTGGCACAGGCTCACTGTGGATCTGCAGCAGTAACAGCCCCTGTGCCCAGATGGCCAAGAAGGCCACCAGCACCCTGGCTTGGATCAGCAATAGTGTGGCCAGCAGGGATCGTCCCCCTGTGCTCAGCACTGGGCAGGCCACACCTTGAATCCTGGCTTCAGTTTTGGGCTTCTCACTCCAAGAAGGACATTGAGGGGTTGGAGCAGGCCCACTCTAAACAATGGAATATAATGTATGGAAAAAGACACCACAGAACAGCAGGCTGTGAGGCTTGTTCACCTGCCCTGAGATCAGCTAACTCCAAATGAAGCTCTTCATGCCTGAGCTGAGGATTTATTGGAAGACCCTTGAAAGAAGTGAAGTTTGCTATCCTGCCATCCTTAGCATGGATGGGCCAGACTCTTCTGAGGGGTGTCTGCCACAGGACAAGGGGCAACAGGTACAAACTGGAGCCCAAGAAGTTCCAACTCAACATGAGGAGAAAGTTGTTTGGTGTAAGGGTGCTGGAGGCCTGGAGCAGGCTGCCCAGAGAGGCTGTGGAGTGTCCTTGTGTGCAGAGTTTCCAACTCCCCTGGGCATTGTGCTGCTGGGATTGTGCTGTGGGTGCCCTGCTGGAGCAGGGCTTGGACTGGGTGATCCCAGAGGTCCCTTCCAGCCTCACCCTGCTGGGATTCTTAACACAAATGTTTTGTATTATAGCTGACAGTGACAGGCCAAGGAACAACAGGTCCAAGCTGGAACCCAGGAGGTTCCATCTCAACATGAGGAGACACTTCTTTATGGTGAGGATGCTGGAGCCCTGGAGCAGGCTGCCCAGGCAGGTTATGAAGTCTCTTTCTCTGGAGACTTCCAAAACACACCTGGATGTGTTCCTGTGTGACCTGCCCTGGGTGACTCTGCTCTGGCACGGGGGTTGGACTCAATCTCTGGAGGTCCCTTCCAACCCCTACCATTCTGTGCTATCTCCCTCTAAGCTGATCTTCTGGATGTCAGTTCCCACTTGTCCATTTATCAATACTGGCACCCTCCCCCTTCAAGTTGCTCTGTACAGTGAGAGTGAAGCCCTGGCCCACACGGAGCCTCTGCTGGAACTCTCAGCTGTCACAGAGCAGAGAACACTGGACACTGCCAGCCCTCAGCTGCTGAGACATTAACACACTTAACCAGCTCCTCTCCAGCCTGGGATGCCCAGCTCTGTCCCACCCCCTGAAACCAGCCTCACTCAACAAAAGGAAGGAAGGCAGCAAGCAACCTGATCCTTTTTTTTCAGCTCCTCGACCTGGCGCAGCTGCTCGGAGGTGAGGACGACCTCCATGCGCTGCATGTCCCTCATCAGCAGGCGCTGGGACTCCAGGAACTGGTCGTTGGCTTTCTGCCAGGTGTGCTTCAGCTGGTTGTGCTGCTGCCTCTCCTGCTCCAAGAGGTGGCAGACTGTTCAAAGAGAAACGGGTGTTCAGGACATGCCAGCTCAGCACCCCAAAGAGAAGCACTTGCATGAGTACAAGTCACTGCTGTGCTAACCATGAGCAGCCAAGCTGCAGTCAGCTACTCAGGGTCAGGGAACTGTTTGGATTGGAAGAGACCTCTAAGCTCATCCAGTCCAACCATCAGCCCAACACCACCATGTCCACAAGTGCCATGGGCCACAGCTTTCTTGGACACCTTCAGGGATGGGGACTCCACCACCTGCCTGGGCAGGCTGTGCCAATCCCTGAGCACTCCTGCAGCAAAGCCATTTCCCCAATCTCCAACCTAACCTCCCCTGGTGCAGCTCCAGGCCAGCTCTCATATGGAGAAAGGCTCAGAGAGCTGGGGCTGGTTACCTTGGGGAAGAGGAGGCTGAAGGGGGATCTCATCAATGCTCACAGATATCTAAGGGGTGGGGGCCAGAAGATGGGAGTCAGACTCTTCTCAGTGGTCTCCACTGACAGGACAAGAGGTACTGAGCACAAACTTGAACATAGGAAGTTACATCCACATGTGAGGAGAAACTTCTTTATTCGAGGGTGCTGGAGTCCTGACGCAGGCTGCCCAGAGCTGGGGGTGTCTCTGGAGACTTTCAAGACCCACCTGGACATGTTCCTGCATGACCTACCCTGGGTGACCCTGCTCTGGCAAGGGGGTTGGACTGGATGATCTTCAGAGGTCCCTTCCAAACCCTACCATCCTGTGATTTCCTTTCACTGTAAGTAAGACACTTTAATTGCCACACACAGCTCATGGCTAGGGCTGTGTCACTGACAGGTTAAGATTTCCCACTTAGAGGACTAAGGCTGTAGCTTCACTCATGAACTCAAGAGTTATTTCAGTGCTGGTTACACAAGCTTGTCTTTAGACTCTATTTCAAGTGAAGGTTCTCTTTTTCACTCCTCCACAGGGGTCCTTCTCTGTGCTGTCATGCATGTGACAGCATCAGAGGAAACAGCCTCAAGTTGGCACCAGGGGAGGTTTAGGTTGGACATGAGAAGAAACTTCTTCAGTGAAAGGGTTCTCAAACACTGGCACAGGCTGCCCATGGAAGTGGCTGAATCCCCATCCCTGGAGGGGTTTCAAAGTCACAGAGCTGTGGTGCTGAGGGCCATGGTTTAGCACCAGCCTTGACAGAGTTACAGAATGGTTGGACTGAAAGACCTTCAAGGTCTTTTCCAACAGAAACAATCCACTGATTCCATGCACACTCACACATCCATTCCAGCACCAGGCACTGAGAACTCAGATACCTCAGGCAGGTGAACCAGTATCTTACAGAAACAGTGCCCAGAACTGCACCCAGCCTCAAGGCACCAGCAGAAGCCCTTCAGTAAGAGGCAAGCACGCAACACTCAAAGCACTCAGCAGGAATCCAATGGCATCCCTCCCAATCAATGGCTCTGTTGTTCTTCTCCATCATAAAGAACTCCACATTCAACTCTGCTGTACACATCTTAAGCCCTTTTACATTTCATTCTGTTGCTTCTGCCCACAATTATTTTTTAAACCCCATTTGACTAAGCAACTGGGAAATATTGCACAGCCTTGTTGGTTTCACACCCTCCATGGAAGAGAAGCAAAAGGATTATTACTAGATAGGTACCTTCATGCAGTTCTTTCCTCAGCTTCTCTGCATCCTCTTGCAGCACTGATTTCTGAGTGTTGAGAACAGCCACATACATCTCTAAGTCTGTCCTGCAGGACTTCTCAGCTTCCAAGTAATGGTTCAGTTCTTTAACCTGAATGAAAGAGAATCATAGAATGGGAAGGTTGGAAGGTATCTCAAAGATCATCCAGTTCCAACTCCCTGTCATGGGCAGGGACACCTCCCACCAGCACAGGTCACTCAAGGACTCATCCAGCCTGGCCTTGAACACCTCCAGGGAGATTGTGGAGCACAGAAGATCTCCAGGGAGGTTGTGGAGCACAGAAGATCTCCAGGGAGGTTGTAGAGCACAGAAGCACTTAACGTGATCAAAGATCATGTTGGGTGATTCTGTGCTCCACAACCTCCCTGGGCAACCTGTGCCAGTGTCTCACCACCCTCACTGCAAACAACTTCCTCCTAACATCCACTTTCAATCTCCCCTCTGACACTTCAAACCCATTCCCCTTGGCCTGGCATTCCCAGACCTTGTCAATAGTCCCTCCCCAGCCTTCCTGGAGCCCCCTTCAGATCCTGCAAGGCCACTCCAAGCTCTCCTGGAAGCCTTCTCCTCTCCAGGCTGCAGAGCCCCAACTCTTGTAGCCTTTCCTCATAGGAGAGCTGCTGGAGCCCTTTGATCATAGATGAGAAGGACATCTCAGCCCTCCCATCTCAGTGAGGAACACTCTCAGACACTTCCTTTTTGGGTAGGAGTCAGTGTCAGCTGTTGGGGTAAGGTGCAGGTGCAGGAGGCCAAGTTTATCTCCAGAAATTACAAATATTTGATTTCCAGTGCTCCTATTTATGTCTGAATCCATTCCTCAGTAACCTTCTGCTAAGCCAGAGCTATCAGTGTCTCACAGCTCCAACAGCTGGGTCCCAAACACAAAGCTCAGGAGGCAAATACCTAAGAAGAGCAGACAATGAAGTAAGCCTTTAACCAGTGCCGATAAGCTCACAGCTAAGTGGGATGTGGATCTAGTTCAAAATAGAGCAGTAACAGGAGTCAGAAAAACATGACTGTGAGGCAAGGTCATCACAGAATGGCTCAGGATGGAAGTGACTTCAGAAATCAACTACTCCAACCCCCCTGCCACAGGCCTTGAACACCTCCAGGGAGGTTGTGGAGCACAGAATCACCCAACGTGATCAAAGCTCACATTGGGGGATTCTGTGCTCCACAACCTCCCTGGGCAACCTGTGCCAGTGTCTCACCCCCCTCACTGCAAACAACTTCCCCAGCTCCACTCTACCCCTGCTCTGCCTCAGCTTCAAACCATTCCCCCCTGGCCTGTCTCTGGACACCCTCATGAAGTGTCTCTCTGCAGCCTCCATGGAGGATCCCTTCAGGCACTGGCAGGCAGCTCTAAGGTCCCCCTGGAGTCTTCTCTTCTCCAGGCTGAACACCTCCAGCTCCCTCAGCCTGTCCTCAAGCCCTTGGGACATCCTGGCAGCTAAGAAGAGAGAAAAACTGGAGACAGACAGGACAAAACAACATTCATACTGCAGAAAGAAAGGAGGACCTGTCAATGAAAAAGGGCATCAGGAAAGACTAAATCAATGTCTCAGGAGCTGAGTGTTTAAATGACAAAGACTTGGACTGCACATCCTGCAGACCTCTGCTGAGAGTCTTTCAGGCAGGCTCACACAAACAGCTGTTCTGGGGCCACGGCTGCACTCCTGGGGGTATGGCCGCTCTCCTGGGGTTACGGCTGCGCTCCTGGGGCCACGGCTGCTCTCCTCGGGCTACGGCTGCTCTCCTCGGGCCACAGCTGCTCTCCTGGGGTTACAGCCGCTCTCCTGGGGCCACAGCTGCACTCCTAGGGCCACGGCTGCTCTCCTGGGCCCCCGGCTGCTCTCCTGGCGTCACGGCCGCTCTCCTGGGGCCACGGCTGCACTCCTGGGGGTATGGCCGCTCTCCTGGGGTTACGGCTGCGCTCCTGGGGCCACGGCTGCTCTCCTCGGGCTACGGCTGCTCTCCTCGGGCCACAGCTGCTCTCCTGGGGTTACAGCCGCTCTCCTGGGGCCACAGCTGCACTCCTAGGGCCACGGCTGCTCTCCTGGGCCCCCGGCTGCTCTCCTGGCGTCACGGCCGCTCTCCTGGGGCCACGGCTGCACTCCTGGGGGTATGGCCGCTCTCCTGGGGTTACGGCTGCGCTCCTGGGGCCACGGCTGCTCTCCTCGGGCTACGGCTGCTCTCCTCGGGCCACAGCTGCTCTCCTGGGGTTACAGCCGCTCTCCTGGGGCCACAGCTGCACTCCTAGGGCCACGGCTGCTCTCCTGGGCCCCCGGCTGCTCTCCTGGCGTCACGGCCGCTCTCCTGGGGCCACGGCTGCACTCCTGGGGGTATGGCCGCTCTCCTGGGGTTACGGCTGCGCTCCTGGGGCCACGGCTGCTCTCCTCGGGCTACGGCTGCTCTCCTCGGGCCACAGCTGCTCTCCTGGGGTTACAGCCGCTCTCCTGGGGCCACAGCTGCACTCCTAGGGCCACGGCTGCTCTCCTGGGCCCCCGGCTGCTCTCCTGGCGTCACGGCCGCTCTCCTGGGGCCACGGCTGCACTCCTGGGGGTATGGCCGCTCTCCTGGGGTTACGGCTGCGCTCCTGGGGCCACGGCTGCTCTCCTCGGGCTACGGCTGCTCTCCTCGGGCCACAGCTGCTCTCCTGGGGTTACAGCCGCTCTCCTGGGGCCACAGCTGCACTCCTAGGGCCACGGCTGCTCTCCTGGGCCCCCGGCTGCTCTCCTGGCGTCACGGCCGCTCTCCTGGGGCCACGGCTGCACTCCTGGGGGTATGGCCGCTCTCCTGGGGTTACGGCTGCGCTCCTGGGGCCACGGCTGCTCTCCTCGGGCTACGGCTGCTCTCCTCGGGCCACAGCTGCTCTCCTGGGGTTACAGCCGCTCTCCTGGGGCCACAGCTGCACTCCTAGGGCCACGGCTGCTCTCCTGGGGGTATGGCTGCTCTCCTGGGGCCACGAATGGGTTGAAAGGTTTCCTCATGGCACCACTCATTTTCTGCTCTGCTGAGGCAGAGACCACAGAGCTTCAATTCCAAGGGAAACAAAAACCTTCAGGCAACTCCCAGCAGGCTCCACAGGGCTCCTGGACATCACCCAGAGACATCAGAGTGTCTTGAACTCAGTGCAGCCCTAACTTGCCACTCCTGGTGGGTATACCTTATCCTGCTGCAGAACACCAACTCTTCTCTCTGCTAGCCCTCAAGCCTTTGAAAGATGGAAATGTGACTCCCAGAGAATGGCTCTTGGGAAGCATGGAAGGGGAGGGAGTGAGGGGGTATAGAGAAAGAGCAAAAAGAAATGCCTTGTTTCAGCAATCCAGCTAAAACACTGAAACCCAGCGTGACAGGACTCCGGCAGATCTGAAGGACATTTTTACAGCACTGTAGATCAAAGTTTGTGCTGAAGACCTTAGAGCAGCCTTTCAGTACCTGAAGGGGCTACAGGAGAGCAGACAAAAGACTTCAGACAAGGGCTGGGAGTGACAGAAGAGCACCAATGGCTTTGAGCCAGGAGAGAGGAGATTGAGGTTGGCACGGGGTTGGAACTGGATGATCCTGAAGGTCCCTTCCAATTCAGCCCAGTCTGTGATTCTATAAAATCACTTACCTTGCTTTCTTGCATCCCTCTCCATGAATCCAAGGTTTACTTAAATTTTAAGGTATAAAAATCCTGCTGAAGGTCCCCAGATTACAGCCAGGATTAGAAAGTGAGATAGAGTCTGGACTGAGGTAGATGCAAATGATTCCACCACGTTCAAATCTTCCCGTGGCTGCAAGTGTGGTGACAAGCTAAAGGCCAGGCAGTAGGAGAGGAGTACAGCAGCCAGAGCCCTGTGTTGCTGCTAGCAGACCTGCAGCCATGCAGTTGAAGCTAAGCCCAGGTGACAGCCACACAGAGATGGCAGAGCACACCTAGACGGTCACCTGAGCTCCAGGGGGTGCACTGCACATGCACAGTTCCACACCTCTTTCCCCACTGCAAAATTTAACTGCAGTGATCTGCATCAAAGTAGCCTGATGGAAGACATAACTCAGGGTACAGTCACAGCTCCACCTCACCTTTGATGCCTCCAACTCTTTGATTTTTTCTTCAGCTGCTGTCAGTTTCTCCTTTAGTGCTGCAATCTCTTTCTCCATTGGCATCACAACAGAACGCAGCTTCTCGGCGTCTTCCTGGGCCTGGGGTCAAGACAAGAACTGAGTCAGATCCCAGCAGGGTGTGCAGCCAGGCAGGGCCCACTGCAGGGGATGTGTACAAAATCTCCTTGACAACACAATTAGCTGCTTCAACTTCCACATCCTCAGACTTGTCAGCCTGGAGAAAAGAAGGCTCAAAGGAGATTCTAGAGCAGCCTTCCAGTGCCTGAAGGGGTTCCAGGAGAGCTGGGGAGGGACTCTGGACAAGGGTTGGGAGTGACAGGACAAGGGAGAATGGATTTGAGCTGGGAGAGGGGAGAGTGAGAGTGGAGAGGAGGAAGAAATTGTTGAGAGTGAGGGTGGGGAGAGACTGGCACAGGTTGAGGGTGGTGAGACACTGGCACAGGTTGCCCAGGGAGGTTGTGGAGCACAGAATCAGGATGAGGCCTTGAGCAACCTGTGCTGGTGGGAGGTGTCCCTGCCCATGGCAGGGGTTTGGCACTGGGTCCTTACCCCCTAATCTCTCCCTCTTATTTTTTATTTTAAGGAACTACTTGCAGTGTGTTGCACCCCCAGTGTCAAACTTCAGCTCTGGTTACCCAGCACTAAAACCTGGAGTAACTTTTCTGTCCTGTGGGATTTGACTCAGTTTTATCTTTCCAGTTGTCTTGAGCCATTTAGAACCTGCCTGGAGATGATCACAGAATCATAGAATGGGTTGGGTTGGAAGGGACCTCAAAGCTCATCCAGCTCCAATCCCCCGCCATGGGCAGGGACACCTCCAGGGACATCTCATCCAGCCTGGCCTTGAACACCTCCAGGGAGGTTGTGGAGCACAGAAGTACCCAATGTGATCAAAGGTGCCTCTGTGCTCCACAACCTCCCTGGGCAGCCTGTGACAGTGTCTCACCACCTTCAACCTGTGCCAGTGTCTCACCACCCTCAACCTGTGCCAGTGTCTCACTGCAAACAACTTCCTCCTAACATCCACTTTCAATCTCCTCTCTGCCACTTCAAACCCATTCCCCTTGTCCTGGCATTCCCAGACCTTGTCAATAGTCCCTCCCCAGCCTTCCTGGAGCCCCCTTCAGATATTGGAAGGCTACTACAAGGTCTTCTCGAAGCCTTACTTACTATTTACTCATCACCTCATGGATAGCAGAACACCCAAAGGGCTTCTGCTGGAGCAAACCTTGCTTCCCTCAGCACTGCAGCTGCAGAACGTGCTGCAAGGGAGCTGCAGACCACAGCAGCAGGATGACTGCACAGAGAACCTGCTAAAAATGAGTCCAAGGCAACCCACAGACCATGGCTCTGTTGCTGACAGCTGCCTACAGAAACCCTGAGCAGCCTTTGCTCTTCCTCTACCTCCACATCTACAGGAGGGTGTCCCTGGATGCCCCTTCCTGCAGGTGTCCCAGGCCTTCAGCAGCCTGTGCTGGATGGAGGTGTCCCTGCCCATGGCAGGGGGTCGGAGCTGGATGAGCTTTGAGGTCCCTTCCAACCCAACCCATTCTATGAGTCTGTGATCATCTCCAGGCAGGTTCTAAATGGCTCCAAACAACTGGGAAGATAAAACTGTGTCAAATCCCACAGGACAGAAAAGTTACTCCAGTTTTTAGTGCTGGGTAACCAGAGCTGAACACTGGGGGTGCAACACACTGCACGTGGTTGGAACTGGATGGTCTTTAAGGTCCCTTCCAAGCCAACCCATTCTGTGGTTGTCTGAAGAACAAGAGCCTGGCTGCAGAAGCCTCAGGCAGGGCCTGGATTTGTTCCTCAAAAACAAGCAGCAGAAGCTACACAGACAGCATCTCATAACCTCTCCTCACAGCAGGAACAAACCATTTAAAGTTCCTCTAGGATTCCTCCACTGTTCCTGAGCATCACCAAGGACAGCAGCTCACTGATGCCAGCTCTGGTACAGCAATCAGATGACTCTCCCCTTCCACCTTCCCCTCTTCTGACTACAAAGCAGCCTTCCCAGCAGGAGGATTGTCCTTTCCTGCTCTCTCCATATGCAAAATACCTGTTCTGCAGGATTCTGCTGCTCAGAGTTTGACACAGCTGTGCTAAGCAGTAGCTTCATATTCATCACAGCTCCCACTGCAAGCCTGATCCTTTCCGGAATGGAAAATGAGGGCTGGATAGACTCACAGAGTGGGTTGGGTTGGAAGGGACCTTAAAGATCACCTAGCTCCAGCCCCCACCATGGGCAGGGACAGCTCCTGCTAGACCCCATCCAACTCATTACTTTGCTCTCCAATCCTTTGCTCCCCCAATCCACTCTTTTGCTAGCCAAACACAGCTCTTTATGGCCTCAGGATTCACTGCTTTGTTTGTAAGTAGAACTGAATGTCCTTTTCCCAATTTTCACCTCAGTCTCCTTGAGGAAAAACCTCACAGGCTGAATGAGAGGGAAGATGAGAAAAGCCATGCAGAGCAGCTTAAGCAATTACTTCAGGCTGTACACTGCAGACCAAGTCTCCCGTCCCTCCCCTTTTACACCAAGTCCATGTTCCTCTGCTTTACAGGCCCAGAAAGGAATGCACCAACCACCTTCTCCTTCAGGATCACCAGGGATCTTTAGTGCCCTTTTAAAGGGTAAAAATGTTACTTATCTGCTCTTCTCATTGCTGCCTGGCACACAGTTACCTCAGAGGTGGCTGAGGGGATCAAGGGCACTCTCAGCAAGTTCACAGACAACATTAAATTGAGCAGCAGTGTTGCTGCTGGAAGCTAGGAAGGTCCTACACAGGAATCTGGCCAGGCTGGACTCATGGGCTGAGCTTCAACAAGGCCAAGGGCTGGGTCCTGCACTTGGGTCACAACAACCCCATGGACGCTCCAGGCTTGGGGCAGAGGGCATGGAAGCTGCTGGTGGAAAAGGGCCTGGGGGTACTGGTTTACAACTGGCTGAAGATGAGCCAGCAGTGTGCACAGGTGGCCAAGAAAGCAACCAGCATCCTGGTGGCCTGGATCAGCACTGGTGTGGCCAGCAGGATGAGGGCAGGGAAGTGATCATGGTCCTGTATTGAGCACTGGTGAGGCCACAGCTTCAGCACTGCACAACTTCTGCTCTCTCTGCAGTGCTACCAATAAACTAAACCAGATCAAAGAGTCCCAGTGTG
>WBNM01025877.1:0-10276 GCA_013399055.1 Ramphastos sulfuratus | reverse complement strand
TTCTGTGCTCCACAACCTCCCTGGGCAACCTGTGCCAGTGTCTCACCACCCTCACTGCAAACAACTTCCTCCTAACATCCACTTTCAATCTCCCCTCTGCCAGTTTAAACCCATTGCCCCTAATCCTGTCATTGCAAGATCTTATAAATAGTCCCTCCCCAGCCTTCCTGGAGCCCCCTTCAGATCCTGCAAGGCTATTGCAAGCTCTCCTGGAAGCCTTCTCCTCTCCAGGCTGCAGAACCCCAACTCTCTCAGCCTGTCCTCACAGCACAGCTGCTGCAGCCCTCTCAGCATCTTGGTGGCCTCCTCTGCACTGGCTCCAACACTTCCATGTCCTTCCTGTGCTGGGGGCTCCAGAACTGCACACAGGACTGCAGGTGGGGTCTCAACTTTAATGATTTATGAGTCCTGGTTTTGGTTACTGAACAAATCTCTTAGTCAAGATTGCTTTCTGAACATCCTAGCTGGCACTTTGTGGGGACTTGTAAGCTATGAACTCTCTATCTTCAGGGTTGTTTCTACAAAACTTCCCAACTGACAGAATTTTGAACCTTCCTTCCATGTCCAACCAAAGCCTTTTTGTTCTTAATAGGGTTAGACCAGTTCTAAAGCAGCTTTTGTCTGAAAATTCCAGTGGCAGTGACTCTGTTCTAATGTTTGCAAATAGAATCATAGAATGGTGGAAAGAGTCCAACCCCCTGCCAGAGCAGGGCACACAGAAACACATCCAGCTGGGGCTTGAAAGGCTCCAGAGAAGGAGGCTCCACAGCCTCTCTGGGCAGCCTGCTCCAGGCTCCAGCACCCTCCTGCCAGAGAATTTTCTCCTCATGGTGAAGTGGAACTCCCTGGGTTCCAGTTTGTGTTCCTTGCCTCTTGTCCCATCACAGGACACCACTGAGAAGGGCCTGGCCCTTTCTTGACACCCACTCTGCAGATATTTATGAACACCAAGAAGATCCCCTCTGGGGCTGCTCTTCTCCAGGCTAAACAGCCCCAGGGCTTTCAGCCTTCTCCCCTCACAGAGATGCTTCAGGCCCTTCATCATCCTCATCATAGGCTTTACTCTGACTCCTACATTAGTAAATCATGACCACATGAAGTGGCCTCAATGAAGCTCAAACTACAACCAGAAATATTGAACAATCTCTTTAGAAGGCTGAGAAAAAGAAATCCATTTTGGAACAGGGATTGCTTGTGCCAGCACAGGGAGAAGAGATAAAATGCTTCTGATGTGGGCTGGTTGTGGTACCCACTGCTGCTGCTGACAGTGAGGAGAGATGANACTGAGTGCCATGGTCTGGTTGATTGGCTGGGGCTGGGGGATAGGTTGGGCTGGGTGAGCTTGGAGCTCTCTGCCAACCTGGATGTTTCTATGAGGAAATCAGAGAACCAAAGAATCACAGAACCCTTTGGGTTAGCAAAGCCCTTTAGGCTCATCCAGTCCAACCATTCTCTGACTCTGCCAAGGCTGGTGCTAAGCCTTGGCACTCAGCACCACAGCTCTGCCTCTCTGAAACCCCTTCAGGGATGGGCATTCAGCCACCTCCCTGGGCAGCCTGTGCCAGGCTTTGAGAACCTTTCCAGTGAAGAATTTTCTTCTCATGTCCATCCTAAACTTCCCCTAGGGCAACCTGAGGCTATTTCCTCTTGTGCCGTCACTTATTACTAGGGAGAAGAGACCAACCCCTGCCTGGCACCAACCTCCTGTCAGGGAGCTGTAGAGAGTAGCTGGGGACAATCACTTCCCTGGTCCTGCCAGGAACAGGGCACAATTCCTGATCTAGACCAGGATGCTGCTGGCCTCCCTGGCCACCTGAGCACACTGCTGGCACATCTCCAGCTGGCTGTCACTAACTGCAGTGCTGTGGCACACTGGCAGCTGTTCCTCCATTCCTTCACTGAATGTAGGGTGGTCATCTACTGCATCCCAAGTGGCTCAGAACACCCTGAAGACTGCTGGAAGGCAGCTGAGAAGACAAATGCACCCCAATGCAAGTTTGAGTAACAGGAGAAACAAAGACTTCCAACCCCCCATCTATTCTGACAGGTTCCATTTCCTTCCTGCCTGAAAGAGAAATAGACCAAACCCTCACACTCAACAGCAACAAACCAAACTCGATCCCAGGCCCCTCAGCCAGTCACAAACCTTAAAGAACAACAACAGAATAAGCTTTCCAAGCTCCAGGGCACCTATCTTTCCCCAGCTGTATTTGTGGGACAGCAGGGCTGTAGGCATTTCCTGGGTGTTTCCCCCTAGGTGTTCTCCAGGAATCCAGCAGCACTCTGCTGCACAAGGATGACTGAGAGAAAGATGAAAGACATCTTAGAGCTAATGCCCATTAAAAACCTCAGAACACACTGAGAAGGTGTGAGAAAAGGAGTAAGGCTGCAGAGGTGTACAGGAAATGTTCTAAAACTGCATTCAATCCAGAAAGCCTAAAGGGGGCTTCACCTGAGTTCATCTGATCTTGCCACCACAGACTTTACAGGGCCTCCTGCTCTGAGACAAGGTGAAGGCCAAAGCTGACCATGGCCTCAGGTACAAGCCCCTTACTGAATCCACACAAGGAGCTACAATACAGAATCTCAGAATGCATCAGGCTGGAAGAGATCCTCTAAGGTCACTTTGTCCTACCCTCTGCAGTCAGCAGGGACACCTCCAACTGGATTAGGCTGCTCAGAGCCACATCAAGTTTCACTTTGAATGTTTTCAGGGATGGAGCCTCCACTGCCTCTCTGGACAACCTGTGCCAGTGTCTCCCTATTGTGCAGAACTTCCTCCTGATGTCCAACCTAAATCTGCTCTGCTTTCATTTCAAACCACTGCTCCTCATCCTGTCACCACAGGCCCTTGGGAGCAGTCCCTGCCCAGCCTGCCTGCAGGTGCCCTTCAGGTATTGGAAGGCTGCTCTAAGGTCTCCCTGGAGTCTTCTCTTCTCCAGGCTGCACAGCCCCAACTCTCCCAGCCTGTCCCCACAGCAGAAGTTCTTTGTGGCCTCCTCTGGACTCACTCCAGCAGGTTCATGTCCTTCTTGTGTGGGGGAACCAAAGGTGGGCACAGCACTGAGGTGAGGTCTCAGCAGAGCAGAGCAGGGGGGCAGGATGCCCTCTTTCTATCTTTGGCCATTCTGCTTTCGATGCAGCCCAGGATACCCTTGGCCTTCTGGGCTGCAAGTGCCCACTGCTGGCTCATGTGCAGTTTCTCCTCTACCAGTGCTCTCCACCAAAGCCCTTTTCTGCAGGGCTGCTCTCAGTCTCCCCATCCCCCAGGCTGGACTGACAAGGACTGCCCCAGCAAATACCTTTATGGATTCAAACACAAGATGAGGTCACGACGACTTCCATCAACAAAGAGCTGAGCGTTGGCAGAAGGCTCTGTGTACCTCTGAGGAATTACAGCAGGCCACAGAAATGAACTCATGCATAACTAGAGGTCCTGAAACTGAGAACTGAGGAGCTAGGTGCCAGCCTACCTTCTTCATTTCATTCTCCAGGTTCTCCTCCTCCTGGCCCTCTGACAGGCGCCGCCGCAGCTCTGCTATCTCCCGCTCCACGTTCTCCCGGTACTGGTTCCACTGCGCTCGCTCCTGCTCCAGCCTGTGGTGGTACTGCAGCTCATAGTCACGAGCAGTCTCTACAACACACCATTTTCAAAGCTTATTTTCAGCTGAAAGTAAAAACCTGAGGAGCTCCATCTCCAACCAGTCAGTGATTTATCGTAATTAGCCAACAGCAAACCCTCCCTTTGACTCTTCGACCCCCAACTACGTGAGCAGAAGATCCAGAGGAGCTGCAGCTCAATTTGTACCATCACTACAGCACAAATAGCCAAGCCCCCAAACTGGACAACTGCTCATCTCAGAACAGCTTCACATACTAACACCCTGTTTAGCAGCACTCCTTATACCTCCAGGCACATCAACCAAACAAGCTACCCAAACCCTACTTAATTAGCCCAAAGTGCAGAAGGAACCAGAACTTCCCTCACTTCCCTGCTATTAATCATGGCTCTGCAGGTAAGGAGCTGCCTTTGTCTAGATAGGGACAGCAGCTGGCACAACTGAGCCTTGATCTAGCTTCATCTATCTATGTAGATCATAAACAAACTGAGCTTTGTGTACTCAGTATACAGAAAGATTTGTTTTCTTGGCGGGGGGAGGGGGAAAGGATAATCAGGTGATGGAGCAAACTGCCTGCAGCCTGCTGGCTCAGGTTGTTGTGATCCTGTTGTGAACCTTGAAGAAAAGCAGGTAGGAATGGCAGCAGCCTGCCCCCAGCTCAGCCCCTGTGCTTTGCTCCCTGCACAGAGCTGGTCTCAGACACGCTGACAGCTGTGGGACATGAGAGCACGGCAAAGGATGCAGCACTGAGAGTCTCTAGCCTGGGGAGAGGCCATGAGATAGCACTGGGGGGACACTTGACTGTCTGACAGCAGAGCTGTGTTTACCCAGGAGAGCAGAGACCCAGGCTGGCAGCCTAGAGCTCTTCCCAGGCCTGGCAGGTTATGTGCAACATCCTTATCTTCACAGCAAGGTGCAGTGCCACAATTGCAGGCACTCAGAAACACTTTGTACCTGTGTGGGAGTCCTCAGTGCCATGACTCCTCCTGAAATCCAATCCTCTTAACAGGAAACAGCCACCAAGCTGCTCCCACACACTCAAACTGCAGCTCCCCCTTTGCTCTCCCAGCCCAGTTTTGCCAAGCCATGGGAAGCAGCTGCCCATGCTCTGGGCAAGAGCAGGCACAAACCACCCAGCACCTCCTAAAGAGGTGTCTGGCTCCAGCAGCAGCAGCAGCCTGCCTGCCTCTTACCTTTCATAATAGCTTGTAAGGAAGCTACTTCTTCTTGCCACTGTCTCTTCACCTCATCAATAGCTTCCTGCTTTGTAGTCTCAGATACTGTAGCTATAGCTTTGATGTTCTCCATTTCCGCGTGAGCTTCCATCAGCTGTGTCCGCAGCTGCCCCAGGTCATCCTGGGCTGCCTGCAGCACTGCATTTTGTCTTTTGAGGTCCTCTGAAAAACATTATTGGTTACAGTTAGGTGGATTAATAAATTCAGCAATGGCATGGCCAGCAGGAGTAAGGCAGTGATTGTGCTCCTGTGCTGCTGAGGCTGCACCTTCAGTCCTGTGTCCAGTGTTGGGCACCGCAGTATAAGAAAGACATTGAGGGGCTGGAGCAGGTCCAGAGAAGGGCAACAAAGGGTATGGAGAACAGGGCTGGGGAGGAGCAGCTGAGGGAACTTCATGAAATTCAACAAGGCCAAGGGCAAGGTCCTGCACCTGGGTAGGCACAATCCCAAGCACAACTCCAGGCTGGGTAGGGAATGGCTGAGAGCAGCCCTGAGGAATAGGCCCTGGGGGTCTGGGCTGATGCAAAGCTCAAGATGAGGCTGCAATGTGAGTGCAGCCCAGACAGCAACTGTGTGCTGGGCTGCAGCANGTGTTGGTCTTTTCTCCCAAGTAATTAAGAACAAGACAAGAGGAAGTAGTCTCAAGCTCTGCCAGGGGAGGTTTAGGTTGGATATTAGGAAGTATTTCTTTGCTGAAAGAGTAGGGGGCTATTGGAACAGGCTGCCCAGGGAGGTGGTGGAGTCACCATTCAAGAAATGAGTAGGTGCAGCACCCTGGGACATGGTCTCGAGGCTAGGGAGGTGCTGGGCAGAAAGCTGAACCTCGATGACCTTTGAAGGCTCTTCCATCCTCACTCATTCTATGGTTCAATCCCAAGAGTAGCCACAGTGACTCTGGCAAAGAACAGTGCTGTAGGAAGGGGGTGAGGGAAGCACTGATATTGCAGGCCCTACTCTCAAGTGCTGAACAAAAGGGGCTCTTTAGGCAACAGGACTTCTTCACTTTGCCTGCCCTTGTATACAGAAACACATCCAGGCAGGTCTGAATGACTGCAGAGATGGAGACTCCACCACATCTCTGAGCAGTCTGCCCCAGGGCTCTGTCACCCTTAAATTAATGAAGATCCTCCTCAAATTCAGATGGAGCTTCTCATGTTCCAGTTTGTGCCCACTGCCCCTTGTCCTGTCCCTGGGCACCACTGAACAAAGCCTGGCCCCATCCTCCTGACACCCACCCTTGAAGTATTGATCAGCACTGCTAAGATCCACCTCAGCCTTCTCTTTTCCAGACTAAAAGCCCCAAACTCTCTCAGCCTCTCCTTACCAGAGATGTTCCAGCCCCCTAACAGGGAGCAGTATTTGATGTTCCAAAGGTTATTCTCCATACAGGAATGATTTAAAGATAAAAGTTTAATAAACTACAGACTAATTCAGAGAATTGAGCACTTACCTTCCTTAGCCAAGTAAAGCTCCTTAAATTTTGCTCTCTTTTGATTGAATTCTTGCTCAAGTTGCTGCTTTGTGCGCAGGAATTCTGCATTGACCTTTTCCAACTCTGCCACCCGCTGCAGAAGAGCAACTGAAAAGCAAGCAGCAGATCAGGCAGGTCACCAACAGGAAAGGTGCCCCACTCTGCAGGCTCCAGCTCTGGGGATCAGCCTTACTGAAACATCTTTACTCATTAGCTCAGCTATTGCCCCACCATACCCAGCTGGAGTCCTTTAAGCACCAGAGGAAGCTTCCTTAGCCTGGACCAACAAACTGGGATCTGACATCTTCACAGCCACAGAGTACAGAGAACTCTGCAGCAAATGAGCAATCTTCCAGAGGAAACCACAGTGGGGGGTGGTGGAAGGGACCTCTCCAGTCCAACACTCCTGCTAAAGAGGGCACCCACAGCACAATGCCCAGCAGCACAATGCCCAGGGGGGTCGGAAGCTCTCCACACAAGGACACTGCACAACCTCTCTGGGCAGCCTGCTCCAGGCCTCCAGCATCCTCACACCAAACAACTTTCTTCTCATGTTGAGTTGGAATCTTCTGGGTCCCAGCTTCTACACACTGTCCCTTGTCCTAGCACTGGGTACCAACACAAAGAGCCTGGCCCCTTCATCTTAGAATCATAGAATGGTAAGGTTGGAAGGGACCTCAAAGCTCAGCCAGTTCCAACCCCCTGCCATAGGCAGGGACACCTCCCACTAGTACAGGTCACTCAAGGCCTCATCCAGCCTGGCCTTGAACACCTCCAGGGAGGTTGTGGAGCACAGAAGACCTCCAGGGAGGTTGTGGAGCACAGAATCACCCAATGTGATCAAAGATCACATTGGGTGATTCTGTGCTCCACAACCTCCCTGGGCAGCCTGTGCCAGTGTCTCACCACCCTCACTGTAAAGAACTTCCTCCTAACATCCAGTCTAAATCTCCCCTCTGCCAGTTCAAACCCACTCCCCTTGTCCTGGCATCACAAGACCTTGTCAAGAGTCCCTCCCCAGCCTTCCTGTAGGCCCCCTTCAGATACTGGAAAGTCTCCTCAAAGCCTTCTCTTCTCCAGGCTGAAGAGCCCCAATTCTCTTGACCCCCACCCCTCAGATATTGATGGACATTGATAAGATCCCCTCCCAGCAGACCAGATCTCCACAACAGACATCCTCAGGTGTCACACAGCACAGACACAAGCACTGACCCAGCTCAAGCCTCTGCACACTCCACACACTTCCCTCCAAAAGCAAGTAGTGAAAATAGAGCCCAAAGGCTACAGGGCTTCAGCAGCAACCATCTGGACTGACAAGAAAGGCAGATCCAGAGTTTGCAGTGGTAAAGCACTGGATGGTCACTGCCATTGGGACTGGGGCAGCTGCAGTGATGTGCAGTGCCAGGTGACTTAAAAGCAGTCAGAAGCCACAGGATCTTTTAAAAGCAGAGGTATGGTTTAGTGATTGCTGGGCATGAGGGCTGCTGCTGTTAATGCAGGACATGACCTGGTCAAACCTGGATCACTTTGAAACACTGAGGAAATTCTAATGTTGCTTTTTTAACTGAAATCCTCATTTTGTTTATTTTTTTATCACCTTAGATACCAACAGGTTTGTTTTGCTGGTCAGCAACCCCTGCACTGCAAAGCCAACTGCACAGGATTATTCTGGGGGCAACTGCAGCATTGCAGTTCTGGAGCTCCCAGCACAAGGACATGGAACTGTTGGAGTGAGTCCAGAGGAGGCCACAAAGATGCTCAGAGGGCTGGAGAAGCTCCCCTGTGGGGACAGGCTGGGAGAGTTGAGGCTGTGCAGCCTGGGGAAGAGAAGGCTGCAGGGAGACCTCAGAGCAGCCTTGCAGCACCTGAAGGGGCTCCAGGAGAGCTGGGGAGGGACTTTGGACAAGGGCTGCGAGTGACAGGACAAGGGAGAATGGATGTGAGCTGGGAGAGAAGAGAGTGAGAGGAGGAAGAAATTGTTGAGAGTGAGGGTGGGGAGAGACTGGCACAGGTTGAGGGTGGGGAGAGACTGGCAACAGGTTGAGGGTTGTGAGACACTGGCACAGGTTGCCCAGGGAGGCTGTGGAGCACAGAAGCACTGAATGTGATCTTTGATCCACCTCCTCCCTGGAGGTGTTCAAGGCCAGGCTGGATGAAGCCTTGAGCAAGCTGTGCTGGTGGGAGGTGTCCCTGCCCATAGCTTCCAACCCAATCCCTTCTATCATTCTCTGATGCTCCAGCAACTAAAAGGAGCCTGTAGCAGAGGTTGACACCTCAAGAGCAAAGCTTTGAGTTAGTAAAGCAGCTGAAGCAAAATCAGGAAAGGAACAGCAGAGCCAGGTCCAGGCAGCAAAAATGCTTCCCAAAGCTAAAAATTTGCCTTTGATCTCCTGCTAAGTATTCCAAAGGGAAAGGCTTTGCCTGTTTCCATTCCCAGCTGCTTTCTGGAAGAGGATGAAGCTGCTTCCCAGCACCAGGGGAGAGCAGCTGCCAGCCTGGCCAGAGCCCCCTTCACACCTCTGAGCAGTGAAAAGCCCTGCTTGGCTCTGAGGAGGTGGCTCTGATCTCACAGTTCCAGCTCTTGAAAGGGCACTGGCAGAGGCACTGAGGCTGTGGGTGGTGGTTAGGCAGTTGTGAGGGCCCAGGGGTGCAGCCAAGGCAGTTCAGTGGCTGCAGACACTGCCCAGGAGGCCCAAAGCCATATTCAAGGCAAAGCCAAGAAGCATCAGGACCCTGCTCACATCACCAGCACTGTTCTGAGGACCACAGAGAGGAAGTGTTTAGCTTCTACCTAGAGGAGGGCTGGGCAGGGGCTGTTCAGAAGGGCCTGCAGTGGCCAAGGGGCAATGGTTTGGAACTGGAGCAGGGCAGAGTTAGGTTGGACATCAGGAGGAAGTTCTGCACAGTGAGGGTGGGGAGAGACTGGCACAGGCTGCCCAGAGAGGTGGTGGAGGCTCCATCCCTGGAGACATTCAAGGTCAAACCTGATGTGGCCCTGAAGAACCTGCTCTGGTTGGACATGTCCCTGCTGCCTGCAGGGCTTTGGACAAGATGACCTTTGAGGGTCCCTTCCAACCTGCTGCATTCTGTGACTCTGGTTGCACAATTAACTAGTTCTGAAAGCTGACAAACCAAATCAGTCCCCCCCCTCAAGAGACTCTAGCACTTCTTGTTTGCTTTCTTCCCTTTCCGGCTTTCTCCTGCAGAGAGACAGCAGCAGCTGTGCCACTGCTCCCAACTGAAGGCTGTTGTGCAAAGCACCCAAGCTGTATTTCTTCCCAAGGTGAGAGCTGCTTGTGCTGAGGGTGAAGACAGGAGGACACCAGGAGAGCAGAAATCTCGAGTGCTTCAAGCTGAGGGAGTAACAGACTCATCCCTTTGAATCCTCCCACCCAAAGAGGAAGAGGGATAGCAGCCACCAAGCAGGCAATGCAACTGCAGCAGTTACATTTGTACAGCATCCCCTTCTCTGCAGCTTCCCAGGTATGTGTAAAAGGGAATCAATACTCAACCCCCACCAGAACTGAGCTCTGGCAGCTGTCAGGACAGCTGGAGGCACCCAAAACACCCAGCAGTGTAAGACCTCACTGCAGGTTATGCAAGTACCAGAAGAAACTTCTTCAATGAAAGTGTTCTCAAAGTCTGGCTCAGGCTGCCCAGGAAGGTGGCAGAATCCCCATCCCTGGAGAGGTTTCCAAGAGGCAGAGCTGTGGTGCTGAGGGATGTGGTTCAGCCCCAGAACAGCTGAAGGTCTTCTGCAGCCAAAGCAACCCCACAGCTGTGTGGCTGTGCTGACACCATCCTTCCACTCAGCTACTCCATGGGAAGTGTTTGCACCACCCAAGCTGGCAGCAGGGCTCAGGCCAGCCCTCAGCACAGCCACATTGCAGGCACAGAAGGTGCAGAAGCTGCAACTCAGGCGCAGATGCTGCAGGCCGAGCGCGGAAGCT
>WBNM01025876.1:0-14370 GCA_013399055.1 Ramphastos sulfuratus | reverse complement strand
CTTGCTCTTGATGTGGCTGAACGTGAAAATTGGCCTATCCTTTACCTCTGCACCTACTCGTGGATGGTAGCCAATGTTCTATGGGGTTGGCTAAAAGACTGGAAAAAGAATGGTTGGCAGAGGAAAGGAAAGCCTATTTGATGTGCTGATCTATGGCAGGACATTGATGTATGACTGGTGAAATTTCCAGTTAAAGTGTGGCATGTAAATGCACACATGCCTGTAAGCAGAGCTACTGTGGAACACCAACACAACTATCAGGCAGATCAAGCTGCTAAAATTTCTCAAGTTGATATAAACTGTTATCTTGACCTTGATTGGAAACATTGAGGTTTCTTAGCTCGGTGAGCCCATGATTCGTCTGGATATCAAGGGAGAGATGCAACCTATTGATGGGCATGTGATAGATCAATTGACTTATCCATGGACACTATCACCCAAGTCATACATGACTGTTACATCTGTGCTGCTATTAAGCAGGCTAAGTGTATCAAGCCCTTGTGGTATGGTGAGAGATGGTCCGAGTACAAGTATGATGAAGCCTCGCAGATCAACTACATCATTTTACCTCGTTCTTGTTTTGGCACGCCGTATGTGGTAACAATGGTAGAGACACTGAACTCCAGAAAGAATTGAATCACACAATGGCACTCATTTCAAGAATAATCTTGTGAAAAACTGGACCAAAGAGCACGGTATTGAGTGGATCTACCACATACGCTATTATGCACCAGCCTCAGGAAAGATTGAGCACTACAATGGTTTGCTGAAAACCACCCTAAAAGCCGTGGGAGGGTGGAACTTTGAAAAACTGGGACAGGCATTTAGCACAAGGAATCTGGTTGGTAAATAGCAAAGGTTCAGTTAACAGAGCAGGACCTCTACAATCAGATTTGGTCCAATCAGTAGATGGTGATAAAGTTCCTGTTGTACGTGAAAAGAATCTGTTAGGAAAAACTGTTTGGGTATTTTCTCCTTCAGGCGGAGGGAAATCTGTATGAGAGATGATTTCTGCTGAAGGTCCTGGTCATACATACTGGGTAATGCAGGAGAATGGTGAAATCCAGTGTATTCCACAGAGAAATCCAACCTCAGCTGAGAGTGTTTAAATTCAGAGCGTATAATACAAGCTGTTAGGAGCTTTCTGTTTTAGGAAATTTCTGGCTTCCAAAGAATCTACGAGAAAATCTACAGTACGTGAGGACAAACCCAATGTCACCTGGGAGTCCCTGTTCCCTGTGAGCCTTTTTTGCCCCCTTATCCAAACATCTTATCTGCTCCAGTAGATCTTCCATCAATCATCCCTGCTTCTGGACATGTATCAGAATCTCCCTTTCTCCCTGATTGGGATATAGGTGACTGAGCTTCCGCAGTACCCTCAGCATTAGCAGTTCCATCATTAAAACCCACATCATCATCTTCTGTTGGCAGTGGTATGTTCTCCGGTCGAAGTGGTTGGAGATATGAGGCCGCCATGGGAGAGGCAGGAGTGCAGTCTCTGCCTGCTTCAAAAGGTCCCGGCAGTGCTGAAGATATGACATTGCTTCCCCTATTTAAAAAATTTATTTCCTTCACTGGGAATGCTTTTTCTTCAGGCAGGGGGAGATAAGGGGGGCATAAGATCAGGTGCAGCATATGCCATGAGCACCTGTCACAGAGAGGTATTAACAGATGTCTCTGAAGCAGCCTGCTCAATCACCCCATAGCATTTTTTCCAAACTGGTGCCAGTCACGCCACAGACTTTCACCCAGTACCAATAGAATCCCATAGGTCCTCTTTCAGCTGCTGCCATGCAGCTAAATCAAACACTCGTGCAGTGTCTTTAAAAAGGCTTCCTTGCCAGCCCCAAAGCAGCAAGTCTTCAAGATCTGCCTGCTTTAAATCTGTGCCTGTTTCTTCAGCTATTTGCATCAGACATTTAACCATTGCTTTCTCTTCATGGATACCATGTTTCCTATGCTGCTGTCCATGTAAGCTTACACTTCCTGCCTCTCTCGGGCAGCCTGGTGCCTGCGACATGGTGCCACCAGCCCAGCAACCTTCCTTGCCTTTTTAGCAAGTGATCCTCAGTCATGATCTCTTGCTGAAATCACACGTTGAGGGGTCACCAGATGTGGTGGAGTCACATGACATCTGGGATCTCTAGGTGTGGGGTAGAGGACAACACAAGATGAGACAGGCAGCCGGTATCAATTTGATACATCCAAGATCGCCCATTTATTACAGAAAGTTAGCACATATTTATACAGGCATAAAACTGTCTGGTCACACATTATACATTCTCTGGTTATAGGCAGCTATTCTTGAGCTTTTTCTCACCCTGATAAGTACCTCAACACAAATAATATTCAGGTATCCTGTTTTGCTAAACTACATCCTTTTGGTTTTAATATAACTAGCTTTCTACTCTACATAGCTATTTTTTAAACTTGGATGACCCATACAAGGAGCAGCTGTGTTGGCCATTTTTTCTCTTGCTGGCAGTTCTTTCCCCTTATCTTCTGTCTTGTTTAGTTCTCAGCTAGTGTATCCAGATAATAAGACCCAACACCCACAATTGCAGGGACCAATTCAGAAAGACTGAGGAGGACCCACCAGATCTATTCTTGGTTTCAAGCCTGGTGCCACCAGCAGGACTTTGGGTTTTTTGACCATGGGCCAATTTGAAAGATGTCAGATCTGCTGGTGGCAGATAGAGTATGTTTCTCTCAAAGGGAGCTTTAAACTAGATTTGAAGAGGGAAACAGGAAAATTCAGACTCACTGGAAACAAGCCTGGGACAATTGTGGGGTGGTGTGCTAGCTCCACTGCTATCTCAGGGGAGGTAGAAGACAATGAGCCATGTGTTAGGGAAGATGCAGGGGCTATCAATGAGATAGGACTCAGTAGAACCCAGGAATGATCAAGTAGATGTGAAGGAGAAGGGGGATAATGATATCATTGGACCTTAATGTGACAAGCTGAGGGACTACACAACAGGGTTGGAGGGATGGGGGCTAGTAAGGGCTTTCATCCCATTGCCCTGCAGCATGCTGGGGGCACAGCAGCACAGTCAAAGTCTCACAGAGTCTTCCATCCCACCAGGGCAGAATCAGGATGCTCATCTCACTCCCTGCAATGCCTGTACGCCAGCGCACACAGTGTTGGGAACAAACAGGAGTCAGAAATCCATGTGTGGTCAAGGGGTTGTGAGCTGGTGACAATTACAGAGAGATGGTGGGACAGCACCCTTGNGATGAAGGTTGAGGACACCCTTGACTGTAGTGGTCATGGAATGGTGGATTTCAGGATCTTGTGTGGTAGGAACAGAATAGTAAGCAGTATCACAACCTTAGACTTCAGCAGGGCCAACTTTGGCCTTTACAAGCAATGGCTAGGGGAAATCTCTTGGGACAGGGTACTACAAGGCAAAGGCGCCCAAGATAGTTGGATAATATTCAAGGACCACTTCTTCCAAGCTCAAGATCACAGCATTCCAACAAGTAGGAAATCAAGAGAGGGAGCCAGGCAACCTGCATGGTTAAGTAGGGAACTGCTGAGCAAACTTGAATGGAAGAAGAGAGTCTACAGATCATGGAAAGGGAGTTGGTCACTTGAGAAGAGTATAAGACTAATGTCAAAGGATGTAGTGGATGGAAGGTTGACCATGAGCCATCAATGTGCTCTCATGGTCGAGAAGGCCAATGTCATTCTGGGGTGGATTAGAAGGGGTGTGGTTAGTAGGTCAAGAGAGGTTCTCCTCCCCCTCTACTTTGCCCTGGTGAGGCCACATCTGGAATATTGTGTTCAGTTTTGTGCTCCTTAGTTCAAGAAGGACCGGGAATTGCTTTACAGAGTCCAGTGCAGAGCCACAAAAATGATTAAGGGAATAGAACATCTTCCTTACAAGGGGAAAATGAGTGATCTGGGACTCTTTAGTTTGGAGAAGGGGAGACTGAAGGGTGACCTCATTAATGTTTATAAATATGTAAAGGGTGAGTGCCAAGAGGATGGAACCAGGCTCTTCTTGGTGATGCCTGATGACAGGACAAGGGGCAATGGGTGGAAGTTGAGATATAGGAAGTTCCATGAAAACATGAAGAAATTTTTTTTCACTGTGAGGGTGACAGAACACTTGAACAGGCTGTCCAGGAGGGTTGTGGAGTCTTCCTCCCTGGAAATATTCAAAACCTACCTGGATGGAGTTCTGTGTGATCTGGTATAGGTGATCCTGCTCTGGCAGGGGAGTTGGACTACAGGATCTTTCAAGGTCCCTTCCAACCCCTGATGTTCTGTGATTCTGTGTGAATAGGCTACAAGAATTGAAGTTGTTTATCCTGGAGAAAAGAAGGCTCTGTGGAGACCTCATAATTACCTTTCAGTATGTGAAAGGGGCCTGCAAGAATATTCCGAAAGGACCATTTATAAGGACATATAGAGGTAGGAGGACAGAGGATAGTTTTAAACTTCAGGAGGTAAATTTACACTAGATATCAGGAAAAAATTCTTTAGAGTGAGGGTGGTGAGACACCAGAACAAGTTGCCCAGGAAGGTCATGGAAGCCTGCTCCCTAGAGGTGTTCAAAGCCAAGCTGGATGAGGCCTTGAGCAACATGGTTTAGTGTAAGGTGTCCCTGTCCATGGCAGAGGGGTTGAAACTAGATGATTTTTAAGGTCCCTTTCAACCTAAACTGTTCTATGAATCTATGAAAGTGTATTTGCCTTTAATTAATACCTCCAATTTATCTACAAAGATATCAAAACAATCTTAATGATGTAAGAATAACATAACAAGTTTAAAAATGCATTCTTAAGCTTAACAGCTTATGTAAATTTACTGCTTCACTCAATCCCAGCTTTTTACAATCAAAAGCACTGATGGTGTCTAGTGAGGCATGGACAGAGGAATCGAGTGCACCCGCAGCAACTCNTGAGGGTGGTGAGACACTGGACCAGGTTGCCCAAGGAGGTTGTGGCTGCTCCCTCCCTGGAGGTGTTCAAGGCCAGGCTGGACGAGGCCTTGAGTGACCTGTACTAGTGGGAGGTGTCCCTGCCCATGGCAGGGGCTTGTAACTAGATGATCCTTGATGTTTCCTTCCAACCTTACCATTCTATGATTCTATGATTCTAAGTCACATCATGGTTATTTAGACAGGTTATTTAGATAGGTGTTAAGACAGACATATGAGCCTACAAAATCCTTACTTTCAGATGACCAATAAAGGATTGGCCAGTTGGGGCTTCAGCATAATTCTTTGATATATATTTTGATATGCAAGTAGTGTTCATTCAAAGGAAGATGAAATACTTCCTTCTCATTCACCATGAAATATCAATATAACATATGAAAAGAGCAAGAGGAAAGGGACTTAGTTCTTTTAAAGATCCAATTCTCTTCAGAAAGGACTAAAATTACTGGAATATGATAAATTGTTGTAATCATAAAGGCAACAACAGCTGCTGTCACATGTAAATACAAACATATTCATTTATGTCTAATCAGAAAATGTCTCTCTATAGCTATATGACTTGTATGAACATAGAAAGTGTCTAATTCTTTACCTGGAATGATTGAGTTTGAATGGACAAAGATTTGTACAATTTGGCAACACTGCTTAAATGTGCGCATATGTACACCCAGTATGAAGAGGAATCTGTGATTAAAACAAGTTGATCTTGCAGTGCTCAAATGTTTTTTATATTAATGATGTAATGCCAGTCATTACTTAATTTTAAAATGTTCAATATCATTCACAGCAAGTTAGATTCTCAAACAAGGTCAATTTACTATGTTTCTTTCTACCTGGTTCTGCCTTTAAGGTAGGAAAAAAGGATGCATTATTGTATGTTGGCTGTATATTACACCATTGATTTTGGGTCCACAGCAAGGTAAATATAACCAACCCGACATGAAAACTATACTATTTTCTACAGTACTGCATATTTTGATAGCTCAATGTTTTCTGTGTCAAATAATTTCAGGAAAAGTGGAATGGAGAAGGCAGAAGAAAATGTTGTTTCCTCCTTTGTACATGGTAGCATATTTTTTTGTGATTTTTGAAAAAAAAATGGTTTTATTTGAATGCAATAAACATTCATTTGTTGCTCAAATTGGTGTTGAGTTTGAATTGTTTCCAACTATTTCCTTACTGCCACGCATAAAAAATGAAAAATTAACCCAAACCAATATAAATAATCAATACATGTAACAAACCTAAAAAAATATCACAGGAATATGTTTCATTTTTTGTTAAAATGTTTATGGCTTGGGTGGATACTCACAGGCACAGAACATAATAGGCTTCCCAACTAACTTCATATTGTATGTTTAAGTATGTATCCCTTTTGTAAGAATTACAAGCACTTAATATTACTGGGTTCATTATTTTCCCTTCAAGAATTTATATTCTTTATAATTGTGAGTTTGTTTTTGTGAAGAAAAGTGGAAATAAGCAAATGCATTCTATTTTCTTTTCACTTGATATACTCTCATTCAACAAGTCAAAACAAAACACATAAAAAGAAAATCTTCACTTTTGAAAGACAAGAGGAAAAAAGATAGAATGCTTTGAGTGAATACAACAGATGCTAGTTCTTCCAACCACAGCCCATGACATCAGGTAGTCCTTAAAGACTTTGTGGGAAAGTGCTTTACAAAATGCCTGGATTGTCTTGATACTGTGTTTGAATTCTATTACTCGTTTCAGTTAGGCTCAGTTTCAGGAAATGTAAGAAATTTTGAAACATATGTCCCTATGTTGCTAATTGTCTTTCCTTCTCTTCCCTCCTATCTTCTCCCCACAACCTTTTCCTCATTTCCCTTGACTTTATTCAGATTTATCATGCTGGCATCCATAGAATAAATTCACTGGTACAGCTAGGAATATATTACTGTGGAAAATTCCCTGCATCAAAGTTACTTCAAGATAGTTTATCAGTGACAGATGCCCACTCAGAGATGCAAACCTGCCAAACATAGTCCTTACTTTCCAACCTGGTTTTGCAGTACATGAATGAAAATGGAGGTGGAAGTATGGCAACCTTTGCTTCTGATATAGAACATTTAAAGTGTTCTAATTACTCTGATTCTCATTCAGGCTGATGGAAGTTTACTTATTCCATGTGCACTGGCATTCCCCAGTCAGCAAAAATAATACCAGCTTGAATCACCTCATTGTTTGAACTGCTTTCCAAAATTGATACTTTTAAGATATTCATCCAAGAAAAGGAAGGAGATGAGAAATAAGACTCTCAGCCTGTATGAATAGTGTGCCTGGTTCACTCATGCTTACATACACAGGGTGCAATGTCAGCACTTTCTCTAATTATGGATTCAATTTTTTTTTTCTTTAGGTTGTTCTGTAAGATATGAAATTTCTGCTTTAACACCACTGAGCCACATCATTAAACACTTGGCTGTTACTTCCATAAACACAGTGTTTCATGGGCAAGTCTAATGTAATTGTTACCATTAACAGTTAGCAGCAAGCATGACCACGATGGACTTCCTAAAAAAACCTTAAAATACCCAGTGACTGAAAAATATTTTGGGTACTAGCTTCTCAGTGAGTAGTGCTCAAAGCATCAAGGTCCAGATGAAGACTGATGAAAAGCAGTGTCCCTTAGGGATCTGAATGAGACCATTCTGTTAATTGTTACCATTAACAGACTGGAAAGCACTTGGAATATATGCTGGTGAATGCTTGCACAAAACTTCTGCCTTGGAGAAGGCAAGAGGGTGGAGGTACCTTTGTACTCTTCTTTTACAACTGCTGCTTGTGCTAGGATGTTTGCACTAGATTTACAGGACATTTACCAAGTTAGCAGCAAGCATGACCACGATGGACTTCCTAAAAAAACCTTAAAATACCCAGTGACTGAAAAATATTTTGGGTACTAGCTTCTCAGTGAGTAGTGCTCAAAGCATCAAGGTCCAGATGAAGACTGATGAAAAGCAGTGTCCCTTAGGGATCTGAATGAGACCAGTGCTGTTTGATATCTTCATCAATGACAAGGACAGTGGGATCAAGTACACTCTCAGCAAGTTTGCAGATGACACTAAGGTGTGTGGTGCAACTGACATAACTGAGGAATAGGGTGCCATTCAGAGGGGTGTGGAAAAGCTTGAGAGTGGGGTCAGTGTGATCCTGGTGAGGTTCAACAAGCAAACTGCAAGGTCGTGCATCTGGGTTGGGGCAATCATTGATATTAATAGAGGCTGGGATTAAAAAGAGTTTGAGAGCAGATCTGTGGAGAAGACTTATGGGTGGATGAAAAGTTGGACATGGACCACCAATGGGTGCTTGCAGCCCAGAAGGCCAGCCATATCCTGTGGTGCATCAGAAGTGCCAACAGTGGATGAAGGGAGTTGATTCTGGCCCACTGGTCTACTCCTGTGAGATTCCATCTTCAGTATTGGGTCCAGCCCTGGAGTCCTTGGTACAGGAAAACATGAGTCTGTTGAAACAGTCCAGAAAAGGTCCTCAAAATAATCAGACAGCTGGAAAATCTCTCCTGTGAGAAAAGGCTGAGAGAGCTGGCGTTTATCAGCCTGAAGAAGAAGACTCCAGGGATGCAATGTTGTAATAGAACAGAGCATAATGGGGTTTAGGTTAGACAGAAGGAAGAACTTTTTTACAGTGAGGGTGGTGAAATTCTGGAACATGGTTTCCCAGAGATGTGACAGATGCTTCATCCCTGGACACACTGAAGGTCAGGTTGGACATGGATCCAAACAACCTGGTCTGGTTAAAAATCTCCCTTCTCACTGCAGGAAGGGTGGACTTTTAAAGGTCTCTTTCAGTCCAAAGTATTCCATGATTCTGTGTGTTGATGGAAGAGAATAGCATGTTGATTGAAGAGAATAGTTCTTATGTAAAACACTGTTGGGGAACGGTTGACTGAACAAGGGCATCCATGTTATATGTAATTAGTGGGCCAGCAGAATGACACCTGTGCTGAGGAGGTTTAGCTCAAGTAGGCCTCAGCAGGCCCTTGACATGACTGTGATTCAGCGAGAAAGTGTTGGAAAGTCCCTGCAGATAGTAAGCAGTTTGGAATGTGGATACAAACTGGGAAAATAGGGAGTTAGAGCTTGGGGAGGAAACTGCAAGTAGGAGTGCCATGCAGATGTGTCCTTGGGAGTTATAGCCTATAAGCATGCTAATTGTAGAATACATTATCAAAAGTGTATATAACCACACACGCTTTGCAATAAAATTGTCACCGCTTTATGATTCATATTGGATTTACGGTGTCCGCTTATTTGGTTGCGTTTAAAAATTATATTCCTTTTCGTCAAAACACAACACAGGCCCTGCTTCAAAATGGAGATAGAGGCATGAATGCCTGGTTTAAATTAATTGAAAGACACACTCAAATCCATGAGTCCGCCAATCAAGTCTGCCACTACTTGGCAAATCTGAGCTGCTTTGTATTTTGTGGAAGGGAGAGTAACAAAATGAGAAGTTTTGCCTGTTTTTGCTGTGCACAAGCTACGTGAAAACCAGTAATTTTTGTTGCATTTTTTCCCACATATTGTCAGGCTGTAAGTATCATATTTTCTAGCAAGGCAGAAAGCAGAGTAAGGAGGCAGATTTCAGAGAAAGCAAAATGCCAATTTGTGTTTCACTCTGCAACAGAGTTGTAGTAGAAATAAGCATCCTCTAGCACTGACGAAGTGCTTCTTTCTTTAATGAGGTATTTCCAGGAAAGTAGTCAAGACCACTGAAACATCCATAACAACCCGATTGCAAAAGAGCTTCCTCACCTTCTTTCTTCATTTTTTCCAATTTCACTCTTTATTCAAAGTGAAACATGGGGTGTAAACCGAAACAAAGAAAAGCTATATATATTTACATATATCTTGTGGAAAGCCCTGCATTCTACACGTTACTCTTGGTTGCAACATGCCATGCACCCAGGTTCAAAGTGCTTGTGCTTTTGTTCTCTTGCCACTGTTTTTGCTCTGTTCCAGAAGACCACTACATCCTTCTTTGCTGGTGTAGATCTCCAACTTGCTTTATACATTTTTCCTTGGTAAAAATATATTTTAATATGAATACATCAAAAGACTGTCTGAGGAACAGAAAAAAAGAAATACATGAACTTGTGTCCTGGTTACAGTAAAAATAGTCTAGAATACTATCTACCAAAACAACTTACTGCAAACAGGAAATGTTGAAGGTTACTGAAAACAGTTTTTGTTTTTCCCACTCCATTTCTCTCCTTCCTTCTGCCCTGCACCCTTCTGCCATTAATTCAGTTCGAAGGTATTTTGCACAGGTGTTTATGTGACTGAAATACACTGGGAAAATTCTGAATCAAATTGATTTAGCTCAAAGATCTCCAAACTACACTTCCATCAGCATGGTGGGGTGGTCTAGATCTGTAGTAAATGATCAATTCATGAAATTCTGCAGCTTTTTTCTAACCTTCAAAGCCAGATTCCTTAGCACTGGTGTGCATCAATGAATTAATTGGTAGTAATTAATTTCCTGTGAGGAAAAATGTGGCACTACTGATATAAGCGGGGTAAACACTTAAGCAACTGTCTTGTTTATTTTCCTTATGATTTGTGTGGAAAACACATCATCAGTTGCTTTACAACAGTCTAAGTTGATTCAGCCAATTGGTATTAGAGAATTTAAAAGTGGCTCAGAAGTTATTTAAATCCCAGCTATTCCAAAGCATTACTTTCCAAGGTTGCAAAAATTACTGTTAGGAGAAAAAATCTGCTTGTGTAATATAGGTATTTATTAAACATTATGAAAAGTAAATGCTGAATCATTTTCTAATAAAAAAGTAAATTGAGGGAAATAGTTCTCATGGCAAATTTACATGCATTCATTTGAGACAAAGGGTCATTTAAAAGCACAATAAAGGAATCTGCAGTACACATAGTCATTGAGAGACTTTGGCTATTAAATCTCCTCCCTTTTCTCTGTGGAGGCACACATCTTTGTCTGCTGTTCATCAGCCTTGATTTTGATTGGGTGATTTTTAGTCAGCTGTCTCTATCATTTTGGCACAGACAAAAATCCTTTAAAAAACGTTACACTTCATCAAAGTGTATCGTGAGACTTCACGGTCATTATCTAAATGGCTGCTCTGATGTGCTACAATTGGCAGGGCCACAGACGGTGGGGAATGTATTAGAAGAAAGCCAATGTTTCATGTGGAAAACTGGCAAGACTCTCCAAGCTCCTGTCAACAACTCAGCAATCTGATTTGATGCACTGAGTGCTGATTATGCTATTGTTTCTGTAGGAAGTAAACAAGAAAATGAATTCCACAGCACAACACAGCCTCTTTGTATCTTCAAAATGGTGTGGCTGGAAGCCAGCCAACCTCATTGAAAGTTTGGCCATTTGTGTCATCAGGGCACTGGTGCTGATGGAGGCTTTGATTACAGCTTGGATCCAGCACGGAGACCTTTCATGGACAACCACTCAGCAAATAAAGGCATTGATAAGTTGTTGGGTCAATTTAGCCACCAGGGTGCAGAGCAAAGTCCCTTTGTAAAAACTAATGGATTAGCTACACAACCAGTGCCACTGTAGGGCCTTATTTCTCAAATAACTTCATGACTGCTTTCCAGCTTGGCAGGGACTTTCTTCCTCTAAAACTAGCTCCAGCATGATCTAGTTATCAATATCGTAGCTCAAAGGATTAGGCACAAAGAACTTTACAATTTAATGAAAACAGCTGTTGAAACAACAATTAAGGCAAACAACAGATTGCAAGAAAAACTATTAATTAAGCAAGTTATGCAGAAAGTAGTATACTTCTTTATTCATAGCCACCTAATGTGACCAACAGAAAGTTAGACACCTTCTCTCCACTGTTGATTTAAAGATGTCAGCAAGTGGTGTCACTTGAAATATTCACCATTTCCTGTTTTGTTAACATCTGAGCAGCCTGTGAAGTCTCTGTGGAATGGCTGTAGCAAGAACAAGTAAACAGTAATCTAACAGCTAATATTTCATGTTGAAGCAGTGCTGAGCTCTGAAGTTTACTGCTCTATGTTACTATGAACAATGTTTTACACAAGCAGTATGCCATATGGCTATTTAAATGTATTCTTCCCTCTTGTACCCTGCGTCCTCCTTTACACAGCCTCTTGCATCATATGATTTTGTGGTGAAGCCTTAAAGGTAGGCACTTGGCCAAATCACTTAGCATAGGTTGCTTCAACAATGTCCATCTGACGCCCACTTCTTCTTTCACTGAATTGTTAGCCCCCTACCTTCTTGTCTCTCTTCTTGCTGGCTCTCAAAAATTCACTGCTTCTCTATTTGCAATCTCCATCCTTGACTAGCAGCGCTGAGAATTGATTTACAGTCTTTTGAATATAGAATGTTCCACATCTTGCCTCCTTATAGCACCTTGAGCCATTGTACAAAGAAGTCCCATTTAAAATGTTACTAACTTCGCAGATATAAACATTATCTTATGCTTTCAACTACTGTTTATTTCAGGCTGTTAGTTAATTGGCACGCTCGAACACCCTTATTAAGCTAACTTGAAAATATTGCTTCAGAATGCCTTGGGAATTTAACTAATTTCATGCTAGAACTTAATAAGTAGGATCTGACATTATCATATCTTCACTAATCCATTAGGTGACTGTAACTCCTTTCAGTGACTAGATGCAAGCTTTATTAGTCATAAGGTCTCTAACCATGTCACCAGAATTTAGTACAGTATCAGCACTAAAATGGAATTGACTTTCTGAATAATAGACTTTCGATGATGTCCCAAAATGTAGTTTCTGATATCCACTTTAAAAGCTTTCTGCTAAGCAGGACTATAATTTTATTCAAATGTTCATTTTTGTTTCTTGGAGCAATTTTTATTTAGCAAGTAATATATAGCAGGGACATAAAGTAAAATAAAATAATCAATCTATACTGGATCAGCCTTTCAAATGGTGCAAATGGAGTCATGTCAAGTTATGTTATTTATGTATGTCACCCAATATTTAGATCAACATCCTGTAAAGCTACTTTCTTCTAAAGTCCTCTACATAAACTGGTTTCCCTCCTCCACTTAAATATCTTAATTTCTCTCTTTTTTTTCTACCCAGTTTCATAAAGTGAAGAGTTGTTTTATCCATGCTGGCTGATGCTTTAAGATTGGATCTTCTGTCACCAGCACCCGACAAAAGTTCATTAGCATGTTTGCTGGCAATAATCCAGCTAATGGCTATTTACTTAAAATCTAAAAAATAATTTTATTACAGGAAAATGCAAACTCACTTTCTAATGGTAACTTAGACAGGAAGCAAATATGCTATGCAACAAGTTTGGTTTTTTGTTTTGATTTTTTTTCTTTCTTTTTTTTTTTTTTTTTTTTTTTTTTTTCCCCCCCAGAAAGNTTTTTTTTTTTTCCCCCCCCACTAGAGACTTCTAAACAGCATCTGAAATTTGAAAGCAATTTTGCTGGTTATCCAGATGTGATTTTTCAATCATCGTGGTATTTTTTTTTTTAATCTTATTTTGTAGCAGTTTTTCTTCAATGGTACTTCTCATAGCTGTCATGCTGGCACAGTGCTCCCATCTCTTCATTAGTTATTCAGTTCATGGAGCTTAATTGGACCAGGGTAGAGCAGATTTGACAAACATCACAGCAGCAGAAAAAGCAATCACTCTTTCAAGATGAAATTTTGTTTGATGTCTTACTGTGTAACTCATTTACTCTCCTTGGGCATCATGTGACCAGAATGTTAATCAGCCATTGATTGGCTTCTCTCCATGGACAGACATGTAGTGAGAAAATCAATGGTCTAGGACTGGTAACGGCATTGGTAGGCAACCTTTGGATTGGTTGGCAGATTAAGATAGGGAGATAAGTAGATGATGATGAACACTTGACAGAACTTCACAGAAAATTAAGGCCCTAAAATACCATGAGAAAGTCTTGTCAAATCAAGGATGATTATCATTGAATGCTTAAGGAATTTATCATCTGCATGAAATTGATACACCTCAGCACCAGCAGGCCCTGCAGGCATCAGGGACTCATCAGACATTTATTTATATGTTCACCAAATCACATTAATTCTGAAGAGCTAAAACCTGCTAAGAATAAAGGTTATTTTCTCTTCAATCTAATTTATCTATGATAATAATCATCACTAATAATATGTCAAATTAGATTGCAGTCATTTTACGCATGACTATTTGGAAACAGTGTTAAAGAATCTCATAGTAATTAACAATTGGCAAAGGTATGCAGGGCCTGAAGTCATCAAACTATTCTGATGGAAGATTCTGTTTTATAGATGAAATTTATTGATGCATATACTTATCTAACTATTGATATAAATCCTAACCCGTAAAAATAGATGTAGTGTTTCTATGATGCTATTAGGGTGTGCTGGTTTGAGGC
>WBNM01025875.1:0-33917 GCA_013399055.1 Ramphastos sulfuratus | reverse complement strand
CACACTGTGGAAGGTTACAAGGCCAAGCCTGGAAAACTCTGTTCCATCATCAGAACATTTGGGTTTGTAAGAACAATGAGAAAGATTGGGTCAATATTTGCATTAGATCCTTTGTGAAAGCAAAGAGTTTGGCATCTACATTGTAGAAAGGCAACTCAATTAATGGGAGCTTCTGTAATGTACAACTGAGCTGCAGGTTTCTGGCAATTGTGAAAGTCAGACTGCCTCCCTGTTTAGGATCTTAAATTTCAGTTATGCGGTAATTTACGCTTGTAGCAGAACCAGAGTTTCAACATGAATGCCAGAGCATTAGTGTTGTTTGAAAATTCAGACCACAGTTCAGAAGCTGAAAGTATAGCAAGTATAAACTCCAAAGATCATCATAACTAATGCTGTTGATGTTGATGTAGTGTGGTGTACTCTGGGTATTTATAAGAACTCCAATAAGGGGCTGAGGCTGACAGCACTACGTAGTATGAAAATGCAGAACAAAAGGTGATAGTTTTTAAAGCTAACAGCAATGGAAATTAAAGAAGGGTGTAGAAAACATGGTATGTGATGCAGTTCCATGGATGATGTCCATTTCATTTGATGCCAGGTGCAGCAAATCAAATAATATTTTTGATGAAATTTCTTGGTTTATGCTACTGTTGTAAATGTTTACTCTGCAGGAATTTGTTAATAATAACAATAATAGTAATAAATAAGTGGTATGGTAGTGATTATAAAATAAAACAAAACTCTGCTCATGTTTAGTGATATGTGATTTCATTTACTTCAACGCAGTGCTTGAAATTTGTCAGATTGGTTGGTACAAGCAGGAGCCATATGAACTTTTCTCTCTCAGTACTCACAGAACACAAAATTACATGTTTTCTTTAAGCAGAACTGCTTCAAATTTTTCCATAAATACTTGAAGTTCTCAGATGTTATCCACTAACAAAAGCTTAAAATTAGGACTAGTGTACTTGACATTATGGAACATGGTTCTTGAATAGGAGCCATGCTAAGATTTTTAAAAGGTTCATACCTTAAAAATTATATCACAGTTCTGCTCTCTAGAGGCTTTCCTTTTAGCAATGAAGCTTATTTTTATGCTGTATGATGTCATAGCGCAGATGTGTAAGCTAAAGGGAAAAATTAATAATTAGCTCACAGATTAGGAGTTGCCAAAGTGTGAATTTTAGGTAGTGACAAACACAAAGACTGTATTTGGCAGTGTTTTGTTTTGACAAACAATAATAGTGGTCTGGTAGAAGAAACATGCTTAGTTAATATCAATGGGCTAATTTTATTTTCTCTTTTTTACTGTTTGTTTTGCTTTCACAACCTCCCCGCCCAACCTACTTTAGAGAAGCAAAAGCAATTTCTTGTGACTTTTCACTATACATTCAATATTGTTGTTGAATTTATGATGTCAGATAAAGTCTATTACCTTTTTAAAATATATTTTTATAATGTAAAATATAATAAAATTTCTGTCATTAAAAAAGCTACAGCATGACCACACGGAAGGACTGTGACTCAAAGAAAAGTGTAGTATATGAGTGTAAAGGAACACCTCCCTCAGCCTTTTTTAAAACATTATTGTTATTGAATACAATGTTTTGTGAAAATTGATGTACAATAAGTCCTGTGAAATGTGTGGCTACTTTCTTACAATTTTTCATTTCACACTGGAAAATTAAATGTTTTTATCTTGCTGTCTGTAGTATTATCTTTACCAAACGTAGGAAAGCACAGGGAGAAGCAGACATCTGTAGGTAATGTTATCTGACTACTATAAGGAAATTTTGACTGTTTTGAGTGGCAGCTACTAGAGAGATAAACAAACATTTAAAAATAATTATACTAAATGCATGAAAGTGAGAAGGTTACAGCAAGCCCAACCTGTTTGTTTATTTATATGAAATTGTTATAAAAAATCAATGTGCACTGTTCACGATACCGTCTGGATACTCTTTCCTGTTGTGATGTTTTGTTTGGTTTTTTTTTTCCCTTTGAAAAACAATAGAACCTGAAAGTCACTCAGAGGGTGTATTTCCAGAGATTTGGAAAACATACAGTTGTAATAAGTTGGGGGGAAAAAAAGGGCCTACGGTAATGAAGGATACCAGCTTTCCTGGGAAAGCTATGATTCCCTAATTCAGAGCAAGTATTAGATTATGAAATCAAAATTTTTAACTGTCGGATGAAATTTCTATTCCTTTCTGATTCATTAGTATTTTTGTGTGTTCCTGCCCGAATATGTCCTAGACATTCATAAACTGAAAATGGTCTCTAATGCAAAGGCAAAACTTGCAGAACATTGGGCACCAGCTGGAAAATGATTTTATTTTTGCTACTGCTGGGTGATTACTAATAACACAGATTTACTTTGCCTTCGTGCTCAGAATACTTCCACGTTTTTGTAAGCCATCTACCCAGAATTTATAAATAGCAAATAAAATAACCCTTGAAAGCTAAACAACTTCTTCTCCTTGTCGCCATATGCTGCATCTTTCCCCCTTAGGTTTTGTATACTCTGTGTGCCGAAGAATGGTGTCTTTTCTTTTCATGTTGCTCTGTCGGCGGTCATAACAGCTATTCTCTTCATGAATATGTAAATCCCATGCATAAAATCAGAGAAATTGGCATGGTGATTCCCACTATAGAACGTACCCAATTATGTCCGTCTAATACATGAATAGTGACGATTTAATCTTTTGACTGTATGAGCGGATTCAGGTACTGTTACAAGAGATGCTGTAATTACAGAATACCCAAACACACAAGCTGGATGCATGCACATGCTGGGGGATCATCAGGATTTTAATAAGAACTGGGCATCTGATGCGTGGCTGTGATGGAGTGCATGCAGATTCATTTAGAGGCGCTTACTCTGATGGTTAGTGACAAGGGAGAAAAATGCCCTAGGTCTGCAATATCCTTCCCCTTACTAACTGACACTCATTTGCATCTGAAATTTTTTTTCGGTTCCTACTGAATGCTAGCAATTAGAATGGAAGGCATAAAAGTTGGGGTAAATGAAGGGAGAAAATGGTGACTGTATTTGCTAGGCGTCCTTAACTCATTTGGTTTATCAGGAATGGGTGTTGGAAGGGGGAGGAAGAACATGCAGAAAACAAAAACAGAAAGGCACCACCAGCAATTGATGCATTTTTGTATTTAAATAAGCAGGCGTGCTCATGCATATTTATATGACGTGCATGCCTATGCGCCGCTCTGAGCAGTGGCACTGCGGCTCGGCTGCAGTAATTAGGCTGATGTAATTATAGCAAAACAAAGCAGGCTTAGGCTGATTTTTTTTTTTTTTTCCTTCATACAGAAGGAACATTAAAGACATATGCGTATTGCAGTGTACAAAAAATGAACCTGAACCGCTGTCAGAGGCTAGGAGGACAGTGTGGCCAGTGCACCTATTGTGTCACTGCTGTAGAAAGCAGCTTAGCGATTGGCCACTGTCTGCAGCACATAATACTGACTGGTTATAAAGGACTTGTCTAGAGGAAAGCCTGTAGGTACTCCATTGTCTGGCAAAGTTGATATGACTGCATTCTTTTTGCAGGGGGTCAGACAGCTGAACTGTAAAAGCTGCACAGATTTTTTTTTTTTTTTCTTCCCCCCCTTCTTTCTCTCTGTCTCTTCCATACAGCATTTTTCTTTCATGCCCGGTCTCAGTTTGCATAGTTAAAGAGAATGCTAATTAAGATCCCTTGTCTTAACCTGAAAATAATGACTTGGATGTAAATAGAAAACTGGCGATAGTTTAAAATATTCTCGCATAGCACCAAGATATCACTTTACCATTTTAGGGGAAAAAAACGAAGACATTTTTTCTGTAATCAAGGTAAACAAAGAAGAGTTGTTGCTTCTTTCTTCCTTTCTTTCATGCCTTTTTTTTTTTTTTTTAAATTTTTTTTTTATTTATTTTTGGTAAACCAATGATGCTGTGCTATTGCAGGTCAGACAGTGTTTTATTTCAGAAAGTGTGCTAGCTACATAATTTAAAAGTCCACAAATCAGTTGCAATTTAGTGCTTATTAATCCTTCTTAGGATGTAATTCGGTGAAAGAACTGCTTTAAAAAAAATTCTTTTCTGTATTATAGACGGATCTAACAACGCAGTCTGGGCTCCGTGCCAAAGGCTGGTATTTCACAGCAGCGACCGCCTTACAGATGAGCTGTGGGAAGCAGGAGGGAGACTCTCTTAGGGTGCCACTACTATGGAGACACAGCTGGGCTGAACAAGATTTGCTTCAAACGACAACAAGAGAGACAGAAAGTGTCTGGTTCGACCGCTGCCCAAGCAGGCAGTAACCAGAAGAGCTAGCAGCCAATCCGGCCATGCTGCACTGTTCGAAACCAGCTCTACATCCCAGCCAATCAGTGACATCACTGGTGAGAAACTCATTTACATCATGCAGTAATGAACTTTGTTTAACGTATCCTTTTTTCTTTTCTTTCTTTCTTTTTTTTTTTTTTCCTCACAGAGATTAGGTCCTCCATTAATTATTCTGCCAGCATAATTTGAATGGCTTGCAAAACGGTGGCTACATTTTTCCTGATTTTTTTTTTTTTTTTTTTAAATTGTGCTGTCTCTGCAGGTAACCATGGGCATTGTTCCATTTTCTTTTTTTTTTTCCCCTGTTTGCCCCTTAAAACCTTTAGAAGAGTCTTTTATTGTTAATATTGTGCATATATTTTTCTTTCATGTATGTTTGTTTCCTTGTAGTCCTTGCCTAATGTGGTACTGCTTTCTCCAGTTCTAGTCTGAGATTGCCTTTAACCATCTTGGAAGGTAAAAAGGGTGTTGCTGCAGCGCCGAGTTTGCATCCTTACCTGCCATCACGGTCTAAGTACTTATTCTAATGCTTCAGAAATCATTTCGCTCTGGCCGTTTTACGTATCTGCCTTTCTGTAAAGGTTCTTACATGCATCTGTTACAACTGAGTGAAGTTCAGTACTGTTATATTTCATTCTTCACCACTCTCAGCCAAGATGTCATTTTATTAATGAATAGAACTGAGATCATTTCTGAACAAATTTCACCCCCTTCCTTCCACCTCAACACAATGCACCTGATTTGCATCCATTTACGAGAATAACTGAATACAAGAGCCAGTATGAAAGGAAGTAAAGGGAGAGCTTGCATACTGCTTCAGGGTATGTTGCAGCAGAGCGAAATATAGAATTTTTGTTTAGCTATTTCTTTTTTTTTCTTAGGATGTGCTTAGTCTACACAGAAAAGATTAGATCTTAGCTTGAAAAACTATTCTCTAGCTAGCTTTTCATATTAGGGAATCAGTTTTTTGTTTAGTTTCTGGATTCTTTAATTTTTTTTTTAATAATAAACATGCACATTTTCTTGAGACGTGTTCAATTATAAATGGAAAACATTTGGGCAAGCCAACATTGTGTTGAACATTTGGATTTAGTTCTTTGTGGGTAGAGTAATTTGTTGTGCGAACAATTTAAAACCAGCCCAGAATACTGTGGAATGCAGAGATTTCAGACCGCATAATCTAATGAGGCAAGGTTTTTGCTCTTCAGTATTCTAATAGCTGAAACAGAATCAGATACAAGACAAATTCAATATTGTGTTATTAAATTAAAGCAGCGTCTATTGCTAGTGGGCTTCAAGAGGTCAACAGTCTTTGGTAAAGCAAATTTTTATTTGATGAAATATTCTTAAATAGAATTTTTGTTACAGTGTGATAACTTTCCCTCTTTGTGCACACCGTAATGCACAGTTTGTTTTTCGGATCTTCAGTTATATATTGATCCTTGTAGTCACTTTGAAAATGCAGAGGATTTAAACACTAAACCATAGCTCTTTCAATGCATGATGCATTCCATCATCCCATCATCAGTATTCTGTGTGCGGCTGTCCTGATTCAGCCACTAGCTCCCCTGCTGCAGATCCTGTAATTTGAATCATGCGTAATAATATATTATCCTACTGGGGGCCTTCTTTCAGTAGGAGAGTGGTTTTATACCTTCTGCTATAAGAGAACTGTTGGCTCCTTGCCATCTCGTAGCCATTATTCACGGAGGCAATCAAGATAGTCTTCCTTAAGGAATAACATCTGCACAACTGCATGTGCCAGAAATATGCAGCCTCCCCCCAACAATATAATTTTATTTTTTTTCTTCTGGAAGCAGGAATATTTGAGACTATTGGAGCATAAAAAGTGGACATTTACAGGCATTCAGCAAAAGTATTTTGAATGTACCATGTGCTGAAATCCAGGCTATGAGAACGTTTGGAGTGGCTAACAGGGGCAGAGAAGAAAACAGAAGCTGGTGGCTATTCTGTGGCTCTCGCTAAACTTTTTCAAACTCAGGTTACTGACTTAGCTGATGATTAGTGCTATATTAAAAATGTGACATTTACCTTGCTGACAAGCTATTTTTCTGTCTGATAATATGTTGTCAGCTGGGACCTGAGCTGCATTTCCCAAGTTGAGGATCCAACATTATTTCATGCATTCAACAGGATGCATTGTCAACTAGTTGTAAATGAAAAACTGATACAAAAAGAGGCCAAGACTGTAGAAAATATGGAAACTTTACAATGAATTAGAAAATGTCAGAAATGCAGAATCTGACCATACTCTGAAAATAGAAGTTTCTGAATTAGATCTGCTAGTAAGAGCTCTCTAGGGCATCTGAAGACTAGTGAAAGCAGCTGCCTGGGGGTAGAGAAAGAGAAACCCCAGATCCGTGCAACTGCATCATCTGTAGAATATGCACTGCTGCCACATGTAGCGTATCTGCCAACACCATGGCCTACTATTTTCTTTTTTCTCTCACTTGCACAAGTATAATCCCTAAACAACCTCCCTGATATCCTGTTTTTACAAATATTCTTTTTGTGTACGCATAGAGAGAAATGGAAGTTCTTGTGTATGAGTGGTTTGACCATTCCTGTTAATAGGAGAATTGTTATTTTTGATTTAGTGAAGAGAGAGAGTAAATATTGAGGAGAAAGAGAAGTCTAATTTAACATGTTTATCTTATCACAGAGCTTACGTGTAGCTCACTGAAGAATAACAGTACAAGTGTAGTAACTAATCTACACAAGCTGGTTTTATTACAGTAGATGTACAAGCTGGTACATCTACTGAGATGTATAGAGATTGGGTGTGTGTGTGTGTGCGCGCTGTGGGCTTCTTGTCATAATTTCTTTGTTACCTTCTAGAAGACAGTAATAAGATCTGAAACCTGTCTGGAAATTGAGACTGCTAATACTTAAGAACAGACATTGTTCTGAGAGTAGACAAATAATAGTTAAATAGGACTCATCCAGTGACTGGCATTTAAAAAAAACAACTAGAGAGAAGGCATGACCTCAGCACCTGAATAATCCATCATATTCAAAATACTATACAAAAAAGATTGTATTCTTTAAAGAAACAAGAGAAATATAGTAGCGTGGGTTACAAATAAACTAAAGTTTAGAGACATTGGTGCCTTCTGCTTACTCTGTGATTTTATGTCAAGCTAGTAGTGTGGAAGAAAGCTTCACAGGCCATTGATGCTCCACTGAAGAACATCCTCCATATAGTCCTAGAGTTTTCAATAATAGGGATCAATAAGAAAAACTACGCAAAAGAATGTAATGGATCACAGGGAGAAAAACAACCTTTATGGCAGCTGAACTCTACTTTAAAAAACAGTAAGTAGAGCATGGTGTTTGTCATAGTTCATCCTATTTAAGAGAAGTGTTAGATCACTCTGGAAGATGAGCCAGCAAGTAACAGCCACTGGAAATTATGTGCTTCTTTTCTGCTTTCATGAACAAACACGTTGTACCTGATGTAGCTCATCTGTGCTAGCATTTCTATTTTCTGAGGAAAGTCCTACCAAAAAGTTCATTTAACATATTTCTGCTCACAAGATGTGTGCTAATGTGGGTTACTGTCTTTTATAGTTAATAAGAATGCTCTTGTTTCCTTAAATAGTCAATTTTGAATCTGATTCATTCAATCAGTTCTTAGAATTAAGGGTGACAATGCTTGGAAAGCATGCTAAGAAACCAGTAACTTCAACATTCTTTCTGCAAAAATGAAATAAGCGACTGTCAGAAAGATGTAAATGTTGCTTTCTTGTTGATGACCTTTCATCTGCTACCCTTCAAAAGGCCTGTACATCCTCTCTTCCTGCAACATGCTAAATTGAATTGGTTTAAATACTAATGCATAAATCAAGACTAGAATATCCTGAATATATTTACCTAAAGGCAGAGGATACTGAGCTATTAAAGATGCTAGCTTGCTTTATAGTCATCAGGGAAATGGTAGAAAGCTATAGAGAAATATCTGCCTTGCTCAGCGTGGTCTAACAATCTAGAGTAGTACCTACATATATATATTTCACTTGGGCACATAAATGTCTTTGAGTACAGAATGTTTGTTATTCTGGTTTTAGCCACTACTGAGATACATGCTAATCTAAGACTGTGGAGGAAAGAGCTCATTTTGGGATGCTCTAATACTGATTCAAAATATGATCTTGAGTAAACAATATCAGTTACTATTTTACAGTGCCACTTTAGCTTTCCTCACTTTAAATTGGGCTGTGGGAAATGGAGTGCAGTGGTTATTTTCTGTATGAGAAAAAGCCTGGAAGTGACTGAAAACTGCTTACTAGAAGCAAGTATAGAAAAGATGGTGATTAATAGATAAGAGTCATCAGTTGTTCAAGGTCATTTCTACAGTGACTTAAGTGGGATACCAGAAAAGGGTCTTTTTCTTGGCCTAAATGCTGCAGTGAAGTGTCTTTATTTCAATTGTGGCTAATGGCATAGCTGTTGCACAGTGCACGTTGGACTGTGCCAGCCTGAAGGCAATCAGAGAGAAGCAGTTTTGTTTTTTCTTTCAGTTGTTTTAATTTTTCATGTTAGATGTTACCGGTGCTTAGTGAATATGTTGGAATCCAGACGTGCATTATTAATGCATTTATAATTTTTCCTTCTATTCCCGCATTTAAATGAAAGGAGAAAATATCTTACTATTACAAAAACCTTAACCCAAAACATTTAAAATTATTGTTTTCATTGAGAGAAACTGAACTCTGTGTTACTATGCAGCAACTATCAAATTAGGCACTAATGCCATATCACTTAACATTTTCGGAAAAGTGTCTTAGGAGGATTAAAGAAGTCATATTTGATTGGACTGAAAATTGTAAGAGTGAACCATGATTTGTAACAGCTTATAATTGTGACCTCATTTGAGTTCATGAAGAAACAAAAGCAATGTCTGAAGGGCAAATTCAGAGAAGTATCTTTGCCCAATTTATGGGTTAGAAGGCTGCGTGTAGGTGGATTTCTTTTAACGTGAATAAACTAGTCCAGAAGTCACAATGACATAGACATATTAAAAACTCCTTAGATAAGTGTTAAAGAATATTCAGATAATCCCAGGCAATGTATTACCATAAAAAGGGGTAGAAGTAAACCAGAAATGGCATACAAAGAATGGTGCAGTTCTGATTAGATATCAGCTGTAGTATGAATGAATTTACCTTGGTAAACAGAAGGCTTTGTTAACAAGGCATGAGCTAACTTACCTTTGCAGTTAGCCTAATAGGCAAGTGAGATAGATCCCTAATGTAGTTGAGATACATTGCTTTTCACCAAGTGGCTCTGCATCATGCAGTATGTACTCAAAATGACTACACAGATGGTCACAATAGCCATGTGAGCCAAAAAGAGCTGGAAAGTCAAGAACCAGCTCTCAACTCTCTTATACACTAACATCACAGCAATTGGAACTGGAAGGAACTTTCTTCATGAAAGACTTTATTTCATGTTTACTTTCTACACCTTGCATAGACTTCCCATACTGGCTGGCACCATTCTTAGTCTGTCAGAGTATAAATTTTATGCAGAATTGTACTTGGAAAAAGATAAGTGGAGGGCTTTAACTTTCAGAGCAGTAAGCTTGAAGGTGAATCACCAGGGAACTTAACCTTACTGCCAGAGGCTGTAAGTGCAGTGCCATTGTTTTGAAACCTATTGCTAAACACATCAAAAGCTATTTTTACATTAGTTGAATCCTTGTTGAGTGTTTTCATTCCTGGAAATAAGTATGTATGGAGATGGAAAGATGCACCATCTGCAACCTGCTCAGTATCTGACAAAGTGTAATCAAATCTTCTTTCCACTGCAGATAGAAATGGGCATGTTTTGTTTCCAGAGCTTCTTATCTGTTGTTGGTTTGGAGGTTTCAGAGGGGCAGAAAGCTTTGGGATGAGGCAACGATATGAGGATGACTGACCTCTAATGTGGTAGTTGTACCAAGGAAGCAAGGTTTGTCTACTTCTGTTATTAGTTAGCTGCATTATCCTTAGGGTTTAACTTTGCCCAGACACTAAGAAATCTAGGGGATTATTCTTTTATATTCATCATAAAGGAGATATATATTTAGGGCTAGCTGTTACCAGTTTTCTCAGAGGCTTTGAAGAGAGGCCAAAAGGCAATAAGAAATGCATTGAAAGTATTTTGGACTTTCCAGGAAGGGTGGTGTTTGGTCCTACTAGGGTTGATATGAGGGGAAACCTTTAAGTCCTGGCCTGTAGCTCAGTTATGAACATTTTAGTGCATCTGGCCTAGTGTGCAGAATTTGGAATGTTTTGCAGCTGGTGGAGTGGGTTGGGAATTTATAATTGTCCTGGGTGACCAATGAAAATTACTGCTTCTGTAGAATCTGATCTAGCTTTGGGTAATGCTTGTTACAAGAATGTTCAAATAATGTTAAAACAAGTGAGAACTGGAAAAATAATATTCCTCTGCAGATCAAGCCACCTCAAAAACAATAAAAATCACCTAATGAAAAAGACTTTTTAGTGTGTCTGACAAAACTGCATGTAGCACATTCCATTTTAGCATTACATCTTACCAGACTAGTAGCTGGACGACTTTTCTCTTTTTTGGTCCGCACTCAGAGCAAACAACAGGAGATATCTTCATAGACACATACAAAATGGTGATATGGAACTCTTCACTGTGGGGCACTTCTGAGTCAAAAATTACTTTTATTCAAAGGGTGATCATTTAAATTCATAGATGAAAAATCCATGAAGAGCTGTTGAACATATTGACATTACCTCTTACTCAGGAAGTCCTTGAGATGTGAATTGCTGAAGGCTAGAAAGTTACAGCAGGAACATATTTCTATGGGTTTTCTGTGGCCTTACTCTCCTCTCTCAGGTATTTTAGACATCTACCATCAGAGACAGGATATTAGACTCTCTGATGTGTTGTAGTTCATGCATTACTGGGTTCCCTGAGGTGCTAAGGATAATGGCATTCAAGTTTTTTTTTAGTGCTGTATATGGGAATCGATTGATTTTAGCTTTAATAAGCAAATATAATTGAGCGGGTGGTATATGCACAAAAACACAAAGAGAAGGCCTCAAAGTTGTTCTTTTTAGGTATTACATTGTGACAATAAAAGATGGTGGAATTTTTATGGTGCAGGAAATAAAGCATGTTGAAACACCAAAGTCGATTAAACCAAGAGTTTTTATTTTCTAAATGCTCCACAAAGTTGAGATCTTTCTGAACTTTTAAATTCTTTTTTAGTGTGTCATTCAACATAAAATTTTCAAGTTGCAATACTTTGACCATCTTGGGTGATGAAGAAAATCTGAAATAGTGAAGCATCTTGCTATATGAAAAAAATTAGATTTTGACAATTTCCAGCCAGCTGATGTATTTAAGCCATAAGGCTGTTTCCCTTTTCTGTTAACTGGGGGGTGCTTGTCTGACCTGAATCCTGCCCTTGAAACACTTAAGAAACAACCTCTTTAGGTTCATGTTAATTCCTGATACATAAATACTCTGATACTTTGTGATTCTTTCCTGTAGATCAGTTAATCTATGATGTTTTGTGAGAGGCAGTTATAGATTGGGTCTTTAAGTTAGGAAAATGATGTAGATTTATTGTCTGTGCAGAATGGGCTGAACACATGTAAATGTATATACTTTGAGTAAAAGCACTCATTGTTAAACCATCTGCTTTAATTAGTCTCCAAAATTGAAACCACTTCCTTTTGTTTCTTGTCCTACAAAGTATAGGCATAGAATTAAGGCTGTGATAATGATGATTGCCGTGCTGAAAACAAATATTTACATTGTAAATAGCACCCAAGCACTAGTTAAAGCTGAAAACAAGACTGTAAAGACTTGACAATCTGTTGGTGTTTTGTAAAAAAGTATATTTCCACTTGAGTCACTGAACAGCAACAAAGTGTTAAGTGTTTCCACAGTTTTTAGGAAGTTGCAATGATCACGAAAGCCTGGAAAATTATGAGGTTTCATGCTTCCTTGGAAATATTTCTAAACAGTTAACATTGTGTCATTGTAAAAAAATTACAATAATTGCATTTGCAAATTTTTTTGCAAGCTCTTTTTGAAGACACTGGGTGGTTTTGTTTTCAGTCCAAATCTGTGAGCCAGTTTGGGAGGCAACATCAACATGAATGTTGATGTGAATGCAAACCATTATGTTGATATAGTTACATAATTTTACGAGGCATATTCATCTCCTGGCATGTATTTGGAACTATATTTGTGCCTTTTCCAAAAGTTTGCTTAAATAAAGACCTGCCTCACAGTTGCATTTTCCTGTGCTATTCTGATACATATCTGAAATAGCCTGTGATTTTATTGCATTACCATTACATTATGTGCTTTTCCCCATAGGGGACTGTGATAATAATCTGTTCCCTATTGGCCTAGAGACATGGAGATCTATTTGGGGCAGAACTTGCCTTACTATGACCTAGGCTTGGTCATGGCCCAGTACAGGGAAGTCACACTGAGCAAATCACAGCTGCGGCGCGAGAAGAAATGGGCATGCTAGGTGCAAAAGGTTCTTTTCAAAAATCTGTCTGCTTGCTTTGGTGTTCCTGGCACGTGTTGTTTTAGAAACATGGCTATACTGGGATGCGCAAACACAGCCTGAAATGCTAACCCAAATAAGGGCTGAGCTGTCATTTATGCTCGGATACCTTCCCCTTGTCTGAAGTCAGAGATCTATAGCTACCCAGCAACAGGAATTGAAGTGGGGTTGGTATGTGAGATGTCATGCCACTGAAAACTCTAGATATGGAGTAAACAGCTAATACTTATTTTCTTCCCTAACTCAGTAAGTACCATTTATTTTACAACAGTGTCTATGGAAAACAGAAATGTGTGTCTTCATTGAAGCATATCTCTGGGAGAGACTTGGGTACAATTTTTGCACACCTCATAACCAGTTGCTTTGTAGTCCTAATAATTAGACTCTTATAACCAGTAGCTACATTATTCCATTCCTCTAATTTCTTTCTATGGTTCTCATTACCTGTATTGCTTTCTATTAATGTGATTTATTAAAATTTTCCTGAGACTTCTTCATAACTATCAACTCCTCTTGCCTTCTTATCAATGTAGTTGTAACTTTAATCTTAATATTCATGACAATAATAAGAGCATCTTTTTTATAGCACTCCAGGCCTAACTAGAACACAAAAACTATGAAGACACAAATTTTCTCCAAATGACAAAACAACAAACAAGCAAAAGCCCTCCAAAAAACCAAAACCAAAGCCAAGAGCAATGGAATGTAGTGTGTATAAGAGTAGAATACAGTAGTCTTTTTATTTAGTGTTGCTGCAACTGTATCAGCTTCAGTACATAAATCCTACTTTACTTCTTTAAACTGTGCAAATTCTCGTGGTGTTCAAAATTAGCATAATAAAATATGTGTAGATTCTTCTACACAGCAATGTTAACAAAATGTATGTCAGTACCATGTTTAAATTATACATAATCAAAGTTGGTATCTCCCACTTGTCTCTCTAATGTGGTGTTATTTTGTTCTGTTCCTTAGGTTTTCTAAACAGGGTTAATCCCATATTGCCTAAGAGCAACCATTTAGCTTTGACTCACAGTGCTGAAAGATACAGAATCAGCTGCAACCAGAGATTTGCCTGTTCATTTGGACTCTTACATTGTTTTTTCTCATCAATGTTAGCAAGGTGTTCCCTAAACAGTGATGCAAATACATATTAAGCATTAACATACTTTGACAAATGGAGGCAGTTACAAATGAACAAATGCATTCTCTACCATGTTTGGTAAAAGCAGAGTCACAGGAAGAAATGGAAAATATGGAACTGATTGCTAAGGACTTAGCTATTGGGATAATCCATATATCACTTCTTTCCCAACTTTTGTGAAATTCTAATGAATTAGACAATTTGCTCTCCCTCTTTTTTTGTACTCAGCGTATTTTAAACTTTGATACCAGCACAGCGTATTTTAAACTTTGATACCAGAGAGCTTATTTCATACTGTACTTAAAACAGTTCAGACCATTGGTTATGTCTTCCCTGGTGGATAATTTCAGCAAGTCTCTCAACATGTATCACTTTGATCATGCCCTTTCCGTCCAGTTCAAGGGAGCTAAAGTTAACTCTTCAGATTGGTTTTGTTGAGGTTATTCACTCATTGGTGAAAAACTAGAACACCAACCAGGAAATATTGGACCATACTTGGATTCCTTTTCTGCTAGGATAATCCTTGATAGCAAAGCTTTGTATGTTGTATATTCATGCAGAATCATAGGACTAAGTGTTCCTAGTAAGTAACAGTAGCATGTCATTTCAGCAAGAATTTTATTTGCTCTAGTCAGAGAGGTTCTATGAATTGCTTACTAAATATGAAAAAGCGGATTTATTTTTACTTGAGAGAAAGAATTTGCCACAAGTACATTTGAAAAGGCCTGGTGATTTTTTTTCATCTCTTTGACCTGATCAAAAAATCAAGCTCTTTTGACCTGATGGTCTGAAGAATCAGCAAGCTCTTCCAATATGCACACAAACCTCAGTTGTTTTCACCAGCACCTGTGTTAAATTCTGTGGAACTACCTCTACATGCTGGACTTACAGAGCCTGTCCAGTCTGCGGTCAGTCACTAGTGGTGTCCCACAGGGGTCAGTGCTGGGCTCGATCCTGTTTAGTATCTTCATTGATGACCTGGATGAGGGGNGGATATTAGGGAGAAATTCTTCACAGCAAGTGTGATTGGCATTGGAATGGGCTGCCTGGGGAGGTGGTGGAGTCACCATCCCTGGAGATGTTTAAAAGGAGGCTGGATGAGGCACTTAGCGCTATGGTTTAGTTAATTAGAAGGTGTTAGGTGATAGGTTGGACTCAATGATCTCGAACCTGGTTAATTCCATGATTATGTGATTCTCACTCCTTTCTGTATAGATATGTGCTTTTAGCTTCTGTAGCTTACCTTGTTTTCTTAGTTGAATTACTCCTTTGTGCACAGTCTTGATGTTTATTCTTCAGTAATTAACCCTGATATGCAGTTTAAGCTATTGCTTGTCCTATGCATTTTTTTGCCATATGCTAGAAATCCTGATAAAGTCATATGTATAGAATTATTCAAAAATAATGAATGAAAGTGCAATTCTAGCAATGTGCTTTCCCATTATATGTAGATAAAACATAGAGTTTAAAAGTCTTAAAAGATTTCAATTTGCTGCACAGAATACACTTGCATGATAAAGAACAAGCTTGGTGTTGGCATTTATTGAAAGAGATAAGATATATTTGGTATTCATTAATATCCATTCTATCTCTTGCTTCTCTGAATTATGAGCCAGTTGATCTTCACCTTTTCTGTTAAAATTTGGGGCTTCGGGGATCTTGGAAAATGAAACATTCTATAGAGGAATTGCCTCAGTCCCTCCTTGTCAACCTTCTGCTTTGCAGCGCTGTTTGAAAAAGTTGTTCCATTTGTGCGATAGCGTCAGATGCATTCAGTAGCTGTTTATTGAAGCAATGCATGACAGACATCTGTTATAAAGAAGAAACTGGTGCATTTTGTTAAATTAGCTATTGAATTTGCTTGGCCCAATCAGATGAGAGGTTTCAGTACAACTTGTGAGACTTTTGGGAAGTGCTATTTATATTAAAATAAAAAAGCTCATTTTCTCGGTGCATACGTTGCTATATGTTATCTTTATAGCAGCACCTAAATGCATTAACAACTTTCACAGATGAATTTAGTTCTTCAGTGTTATTACAAAAGATAATGCAGTTTGGTAGCTGTTCCCTGATGGGTTTCCCTGTTCAGAGATGAGTTTTGGAGATAGCATCAGGTATTGCTCCTTTCTATCACATGAAGATTGCTATTTTTTGCTTATGCTTCCTGCTTGTCTTGTGTATTCTCTTTATTCGTTTTGTGGTTTTATTGGATTTACTGTTATGGATAGTTGGTGAATAAAAGCTAACCTTTAACAATGTTAGAACTATGTCTACATGTATTATTTCCTGTGTATGTGGTTATAAATATTCATATTCTTTAATAATATTCAATAAAATTGCAAGTGAAGCACTATCTGGTGTGGAAGGTAGTGAATTTGCTAAGAGTAGTAATTCTGCTGGACCATATAGGATGAGCATGTGTGACTAGAGGAATTGTAGTCAATAGTTCTGTGATTTTAGGTTTGTTGGTTGGTTGGGGTTTTTTTGAGAGAGAATATAGAGTAAGGAAACAGTCTAAGAGAGGAGAGACAAGGTACCAATGGATAATCAGTGAACACCTGTATTGACGCGTACAAAACTATAATCAGACTCATGTTTAACACAAGTATGTTGTGTAAGTTTTATGTGATGCTAAGAACATCTTAGCTTTCATTTCCTGATTTGCTCAGTAGTTGTCTTGAACTATTTTCTGTGAGCACAACCCTTGGAAGCTTTCACACCAGCATCTTTCTGAGCCTTGAAAGACTACTAGAAATTTTCAGGAGCACTTTGAACATTTTCTAGCCTGAGTGGAAACACTGTATTTACAGACAGCTTATTGAAAAACTTAAAAAAAAAAAAAAAAGGCAGTATGATCAGCTGCATGCAGTATTTGAAACAGTTCTTAAAGAAAGTTATTTTAGAGAAAGTCAGGACAGTGCCTGTGTTTGACTTGCTCTACTTTTCCCCTCCAAAAAGAAAAAATATCTTCAACTTTCAATGAGAATTTTTGTCCCTAATGAAACTTTTTCTGGTTTTGTATAGTTATCAGCAAGGTAAAATGTATTTTTACTAGAGATAGGTTTACATTATTTAATGATCATGGTTTTTATTTCAGCTTTTCTATTTTTAATCAGAAATGGAATCTGAGTATTTTGTCCAGATCTGTGGGGATTAAAACATGAAGGCAATTCTAGCACATATTGGAAATCTTTTGGATTGAGATGATATAGCAGAGTTACTGCTATATGTGCTATATATAGGAGAGTTACTGTTATGTAACATCTTTATGGACAGTATCTCAGTGTGAACTGTGGCTTTTCTTGAGAAAAGATGGAAAGTATTCCTGGTATGGTTCTGTGCAGTGTTCCAGATGAAACACAATTGTTATGAGCAAGTGAACATAGATTGAGAAAAGTAGCAGAGCCTATGTACATCTTTGTGCAGTCTTAGCAGAAGTTAGTGTGGTTGAGTATCACATGCTGCTGGGGAGGCTGTTTATAAGATTAAACACCTTTTCCAAGGTGGACCAAGAACTTGTGTCCATGAAGCAGTTTCAATTACAAAGGTATATAGCAAAGCACTGAAACAGAAAAGCTGAACTCCAAGGCCTTTTCTACACCTAGGTCTGTCACAGACAGATTATAATAAAGAATTGCTGCACATGGAAGTAATGCCATTTTAATCTAAGAACTTGGACTCCTGGCTTTCTTCTTACTATTCTGCTGTTGGAGTGGCCTAGGAAAACTCAGTGTTCATGCGTACGCTGAATCACTTTTGGGAAGTTCAACATAACAGCTTTTGACTACTGAAAAAGAAAAAATAAAAAAGGTGTTTCTCATAGAAGAGAGTGAAACTCACAAAAGAGACTGAAGGTCAAAAGGTAAATTCAGCTTCCAGCAGCAAATGAGTTTTGATCTGATTGCTGTTCAGGAGCTGAAGCACAGCTTTCCTTTGCAGTGCACATTGAATCAGATGTCAACAAGCTAAAAAAATATCCTTAAGGCCTTCATCAACAAACATTTACTTTCAGACTTTTTTTGGTGCTGCTTTTTCTGTGACTGGACCACTTCTGTATTGCACAGCCAAAAAAAAAAAAAAAAAAAGAAGAGGGATGTGAAAAGTGAAATGAAGAAATATGATTGGATAGGAAAATGATGAATTAGTGACATAGAAAAAAGGCTTGGGAAGAGAGAAAGAGAAAATACCCACCAGAAATCAGAGTTGCTAGCAAAGAAATATTGTCTGAGTACAAAGTAGTAAAATTACTAATTTACATTGTTTTCAAAGTTGTTTCCATTGACTTACTTGTAAGCTCTTCTAATGCATTTGGTACTGCTGTTTTCACTACAGTCTCTGGCTCTAATTAAGTCACGGAGACTTGATTTAAAAACCTGACTTTTACCTTGAAGCTGTTCTTCTGGACTCTGTTAGTGGTTTGTCAAGATCTTTAGTATGCCTAACTTTGCAAGAATTCTAGTGAGAAGCAATCTCTTGTTATGGGATTTTGGCACCTGTTCTTCATACTCAGGGGGAAAAAGTACTGAGACTATGAAAAGAAGCTGGCAGTTGGGTTATGTAAATGGAGGGGAGACATGTTTTTAATATATAGAGAACCTCCATCTTTCCTCTGTTGCAAGACATGCAAACATTACTGGCCATAAACTGGATGTTTTAGCAAAGCACCCATGTCCTCTGTGTCTCTTGGGAACAAAATTACTTCCTCATGTCATACAGGTGGTTCCTCCATCAATATCAGTTAATATCATTTAGCAATCAAATGTGGGAACTTTGAGCTGTCTGTACTCTATTATATTGGTGGAGAAAATAATAGTACTTCACAGACTGTTAGGCTTAAACTAATTATTGTTCTTAAAGGATAATTTGGAGGAGGAGTCTTTGTTTTGTTATAGAGGGTCATGATTTGGATAAGAGTTCTTTAACAAGACCAAAAGAAGAAAAATAGAAGAGGGAGAAAAAAGGAAGAGATAGAGGAAGATAATGTGGTGGCTTTAGACCAAAAAAGCTATTACTTTATCCTTTCTTATCAAGATAAGTGTCTGTATAAGTACTGTTTATTTTCCAAAATAAAAAACCACAGAATGAACTTTCTCCTCCCCCCTGCCTGCCTTTTTTTTTTTCTTCTGTGTTAATCCAACCACTTCAGCTTTTAATGATACTGTGGCTTTCCTGCCTGGATCCAGAGTTGGTTGTAATTGCTATCACTGTTTTAAATTGCTGATTTCACTTTTATTGTTGAAGTCACAGACTTTTTGTATTCAGCAATGAAGGTACTAAGCAATCAAACTCCTAGTCTCAATTAAGTGAAACAATGCACATACTCTCACTAAAACTGGGGTTTTTTTATCTGCTTTAATTTTCTGTACCTGATTAATCACCCTGTGCAGGCAATAAAAATCCCCAGCTTTTATTATTAAGCTTTGTGTGTTAGGGCCTCAATCTACCACTTCATCTCACTTTGAACACTGCCTTTACATTTAAGTAATTCCACGCTGTTACTGTGATTTGGATTACTTATAGCGGCAAGAAAATACTCAGGGAATGAGGATGTTAGACTCCAGACCTGAATAATCAGATAAGGTGCTTTGAAAATGCTAAGTAGGTGGGTAGAGTGGCAAAGGTTTTACAGATGCATCGTGGAAAAGTTAAAGCACTCATTATTTAAAAAGCAGAAGATGAGTGTCTTTAGCTCAGAGAGGCAGCACGATACTCATTCTTGAATGCTTCCGGCATTGGGCTTGCTCTGTTTGTTCCAAAGTGAGAATCCAGCTGATGATCAATGAAATCAAATAAGCTGCCCTTCTTTTCACATTCGTAGCATATTGAATAAATTATGGAAAACCCGTTATGACAGTTGTATTCATCTGTTACATTTTTGGAAAATGGAACATCTCATTCTTCTGTCCTTTCTCATGTGTGCCCACAGGCAGATATGCCATTTCACTTGAACTGCCTCATACCTCAGTTATCCATTCAAGTTTAACTGACTGCCTGAAAACTTTCACTGCTAATGGTGGCTATTTAGAAATGTGATGGACTGATAATTAGAGTTGTGCTGACAGTGTTCCCTTTTTAAATATAAGGCAGGTTTGGTCAAATCTTCACAGTATTATGCCATGTGTACTAGCTGTGTAAGGCTTTGATTTAGGCTGTGTCAGAGGTGGCTGAGTATTTTCAGTTTACTTTGGTTTCTTGCAGAAACTTTGGCACAATTCTTGGTTTCTTGGAATTTTCATAGCACCATCTTTCAAAAACACCTTAGTAGCTCTTGAAATATGTGCTGAGATCATCATCCTTTGTATCTTGAAATTTAATTTGGGTGGCAAAGTGATAAAAGCAATAAAAATACAGACCTTTATTGTTAACATTTGATAATAATGTAGAAATCTTGCCCAGAGCTGTGGAAAATTTCAGCTCAATCTATGGGAGTAATGCTGTTTTCAACAGGTTTCCTGGGTTTTTGTTATGGGGAAAGAAATCCAGCTTTATATGCAAGTCTGGCGATGGAATGACCTAGTGTGCCTGGAGATATTTCCCTTGAGGTCAACATTGCCCTACAGCTATGCCCTACTTCTCTTAGGATTCCCATTTCAACTTTGAGTACAAAAGTAAATTCATCATCTTTCTGTTCATGCATAATCTGAAGCTTCACAAATAAATGTTACACAGCATGGTAGGTGCTCAGAAAAGCACTGCATTTGTGAAAACTAATTTCAACATGACTTCTTTAATGATGTAAGCAAGTAGTATGCATTGGAAGGACTGGCACCAAGCTCCTGACTGCATTTGAAGCGTTTCCTCCTATAATCTCTTAAAGAATGGGAGAGTAAAATGGGCTTAAAACTGCATTATTAAGACTCATGCTTCATGGCAGTCAAGGCAAAAGAATGACCACTTACAGTTTAGTTTTTACAAGGGAGGTGTGTGTGGTCCACTAAGAAAAAAATAACATGCAAAATAATAAAACTTTTAATAGTCAATTTGGGTGTAGTGAAGGTAATGGCATATAATCATCTTCCTACCTAGCAGGATGTTGGTAAGAGAAATTAAACTATTCTGCTCTGACTTTTTCTTAGTGTTTTCAAAGGTCTTGGATGTAGGAATGTGTGTATTTATCACATGGTCCTCTAACAGCTCCCTTTTGAATACCCAAATGTTTTCAACAAACTGAATTCTTACATTCTAAAGTTTTCCTTAAATTGTAGTGATTGAGCCTCTTCTCTGACCAATTTTCAGGTTGGGAGCTATGCCACTTTTGCTGTTTGGAGGACTTGTTGCTCTAGCTGAATGAACATGATTCGCAACAACTTGTCCACTCCTTTTCTTAGCTAACAACACAGTCTTAGCTTGAGCTACCACATATGGCTGAACCATAAACCAACAGGAATGCAGACCTCATTTAACAAACAAACAAAAAAATTCAAATAATATAAGAAATACACTAAAGAAATAAATATATTTCCTCACCCTCTTTCTTGATAAAAAACCCAATTACTTATGACACCTTGAGCTTTTAATTTTTTTTCATCACTGTCTTCTGGAATGCAGTTTCTTTTTTGTACCTACAACCATTTTCCATCTACTCCCTTTTTTTAAAAAAAGCAAATCATCACTAAGCTTTGCTTTCTAAACTCTTGCAATTTTTTTCTTAGATGACCTTCTGACTGGTCTTATCAGATGATTGAAAAATACCTCAACATCTAATGTATTACTAGCTACTACTCTTGTGCAACAAAAAATGGGGAAGACACACTACTACTCCTCATATCTCAAGGGATAGTCAATAAATTATTCAAAGAAGCTTTTGTCTAGATAGTATGCACCAAGATTTAATGTTCCCTAGCTGCTAATCCTGTCTTATTTATCCTGTGGATGGAAATTTTCTATCAGTGTGATGGGAAGTTCACAAAGACAACACAGAAGGCAAATATTTTTCATTCCAAAAGGCATTCATAGTCAGATGCAGATATGCTGATTTAATGTAGTCAGAGAAGTCAAGCTGTCATTAAGGAAACCTGTATGATTATGTTCATCAGTAGAGCCCTAGTACAGAGTAACTTGAATGTTTAAGTGAATTTAAATTTCTTCTGCTACCTTAGTCTGTGTACCAAGGAGCATCTTATCCAAATTTAGGAAGTAAACTCCTACAAACTGCTATAGCTACATCTCTAAAGATTTAAGCTGTGACTGCAGTGTTTGGTCACATCTTTACCACTGCACTAGCAGCCCCTCCTAACTCTGTTTTCTTGCCATGAGGAGGCTAATTGTAAACTCAGGTGACCAGACACACAGCAGTGGTGGGAGATCCTTTCCTGACAATGCTGTTCACATCAAAGAGAGTGTGCAACAGAAGACATAACTGATGATGGAAGAGTAATCTCTCCTCCTTTCAGGTCAGAGGCTTGGAAAAGATGTACAGCAATGTGTCCTTGTGGCCAAGAAGGTCAAAGGCATCCTGGGGTGTATTAGAAGAAGTGCAGTTAGTAGGTCAAGAGAGGTTCTCCTCTCCCTCTACTCTGCCCTGGCATCTGCAATACTGTGTTCAGTTCTGGGCCCCCTCAGTTCAAGAAGGACAGGGAACTGCTTGAAAGAGTCCAGCACAGAGCCACAAAGATGATGGAGTGAAATATCTTCCTTCTGAGGAAAGGCTGAGGGAACTGGGTCCCTTCATCTTGGAAAGGAGGAGACTAAGGGATGACCTCATTAATGATTATAAATATGAGTGCAACTGTCAGGAGAATGGAACCAGGCTCTTCTCAGTGATGTCCAATGATAGGATAAGGGTCAGTGAGTGCAATCTGGAGCATAGGAGGTTCCACTTAAACACTTCTTCATTGCGAGAGTGGCAGAACACTGCCTGGAGTGGTTGTGGACTATTCTCTGGAGACATTCAAAACCCACCTGTATATATTCCTGTGTGACCTCCTTGAGGTGATCCTGCTCTGGGAGGGGGGTTGGATGATCATTTGAGGTCCCATTCTGTGGTTCTATGATTCTTTAATCTTAGAGCTTCACCTTATTATTCTACCAACTTTAGCCCTTTTAGCATTGCAGGTAATATTCAAATGATCCATATAAAATATACCAGTGAAGGGATTCTTTGAAATAGCAAATAACACAAATCAAATTAAAGGAACTAGTATAGATCAGGACTGCCTGTGAATGGGTATCTTCTGGTGTCTACATCTGATTTTGAGACATATATTGCAGTGAATTTTCTGGCAGCTGAAACTTCCAATATACATATCTCCACCAGTCACTTTCCTTCATTTACTCAAGAGAGAGAGTCTAACACTGCCTACCACTCAAAGTGAATATTTCATCTACTGATAGTGGAAAACTCCCATACTAAATCTCTCAGTGAGAGATCTTGGATATCTCTCTATCTTGGATATCTATTGTACTGAAGCAATTACCCTTTTTATATACTACTCCTTTCTAGAATAGATTTCAAGTGGAGAAGAATGCAATGTCCAATAAAGTGAGAAAGCTCTCAACACTATACATCTGCTAAACAGATTTTTTTTCTGCCTTATTATGAAGTCATGTGGGTTTCAAGGCAAAACTGTTCTCAGGAAGAGTAGTAGCTACAAAACTGAGTGGTTGTCTTGTTCTGTTCTAGACTGTTACATTTCTGTGATAACGTGTTTGGTGGTGTTTGAGTAAACTTCCGTAAATGTCAGGCTTTAGTATTTTTTCTAGTTTCATTTTTATATAATTTCATTATATCTGTTTTCTTCAGACAAAAGAGTAGCTTTCTCAGTAGACTCATGACTTCTATCCTGGTCCTGAACTGTAGCAGCACTACTACCCTCCTCTGCCACACCTCTTCCTCCTCTGCCACACCTCTTCCTCCTCTGTTTTCCTGCACTTCTTTTTTCAGATCTTAGGGTTCAACAGGATTTGTTCCAGCACTTCTCATTTAGATCTGTGTGTCGCTTTGGGTTTATTTCAGTATTGTTTTCTACTTTACTTAGCAGCTGTGCATGTTCTCCAGTTGCAAAAAGCCTGAAATGTGGAGAGATGAAATTGCATTTTCACATAGTCTAGAAAGTTGCTAGAGACTGAAAAACTGCTCAACGTTCTCTTTAAAGCACATTTGCCTGTGATTGCTTCAGTCTTCCCCTGTTCAACATGATAACTTGACTTAACTCCGTGGTGTTTATTAAGCAAGTTGTAATTTCTAATTCTAAACACTATAAATACAATTGAAAGAGGTTTGGAAACAGCTGCTTTTTCTTGTGCCTACTCTGGCATGATTCTGTGAGCAACAGGTTATTTGTATTCTGAACTTCACAAGAAAAAAAGTCTACCTGAACTTAAGAATCAGTAGCGAATTCCAAGACTTCAGAGTTCAGTCAAAGTCGAAACATCTATCAGCTGTGACACTGTTAATGCAAGTGTCTTCCTTTTAGTTTCCTTCGTTACATTTAATCTATTCAGTACTCCACACGATGTTGATTAAAACTAGTATTTTTCTTTTAGTTTCTTGTGCCCCTAAGTGATCTTGCAGTCAATTTGCTTCAGGTTAAGGTAATCGGAAGCAGGAACTTAAAGCAAAGAATTCTTTTGGAGTTTGGAATAAAAAGTCAAACTGCCTTTGTGTGTAAAGAGAGATAACTCACTTTTAAGTAAACAGAATGTTTCCTTTCTGCTATCTCCAAACTAAAATCACAGAATCATACAGGATCACCTAATATTAGGGGTTGGAAGTGACCTGCCAGATCAGGATCAGCTAGAGTAGATCACACATGATCCTAAGGACACAATATGCAGAGCATCAAGTCAGTCTAGACTTCAGGTGCCCCTCAATCCTATTGGACAAGCTGTAGAATTGTTTCAGCTGTCTGTGTTAGGCTGAACAGCTTTGGCACTCTAGTGATGCGGTGATTAAAATTCAGAAAGAACATAAGAAATTCCTGAGATCTGCTGGCACACCAGGTCATTTTCAGCATTCCTAGTTTATGTCCATATTTATAAAATAAAGAGGATCTTGTTATTTTCAGTTCTAGTATGCAGTTGTCCCTGCTGTTTAATTGTTAGCATGCTCCCTGACATGGTTTTGGCTTGTGACTGAATATGTCTTAAACAATAGCATGGGCCAAGTAATATGATATGGCAGTATGGATGTGCATCCTATTTTTAGGAAACAGAATTAACTCTATGGTTGCAAACTTCATCATTCTGTCTCTGAGCTCCAGATGACAGAATGATTTTGTTTTCCCATTAAGATGTAATGCAAAGTTTCCTTTGCTCTTTCAATATCTCTTCTGTGAAGCTAACAGGATATACTGTCAGAGTAAAGGCTAGAGTTGAATGCTCTTCCAGACTTTTTGCTCCACAGCAGAGAGACACAAACCTCACAAGAGCTTATTAAAGAGTGGTTTGCATAGAAGCCTTCCAGAGAGTCACTGAAAATCACCTTTGTGGTTCATCAGAAATCTGCATAAGTTGATGGATTTTCATTTGTGTTACTTTGCTTTCATAATTTGGTTTTCAAAGGAATTTCTGTTTCATTTTGCAATGCTTCATTAGCAGTCTCATGAGACTTGTGGTGGGAGTGAGATGTTGGTAAAATTTGTGCTCTTTCAGTTCTTGAGTTTTGAATAGAGACTGCCAGCAAGCAAGGCAACGTCAGAGACAATTGTTTTCATGTTGTAGTTTGGGGACTACCAGCTATCTTGTCTGAGCTCTGGGAAAGTCTGTCTGCTGGTAGAAAATAATTTCTGCTGTTTTCTAGACAAGATCAAATGAGTGGGAAGAGGGAACAGAAGAAATTAGGCCTTTCTCCACATTATTGAGATAAACAAATTTCCACTACTAAAACCAGTACTGAATATCAACTTATTGAAGACTAACCCAATAGTACTGTAATGCTGTATATGGCACTGTCACTGAATTGAATAATTTTGGTTTTTTTTCCTGAAATACCAGAAGACCTGAGTCAGTCTGGTTTCAAAAAAAATATATGGATTTTGCAGCCAGATAAAAGAAAAACATCCACCATTCTTCTCTGATCCTCTCCTCCTTGGGAGGAAAGGGTAAGAAATATCAGCATGTTAAAAATAAAAATAAAAAAAAAACAAACCCTAAACAACTAAAAAAAACCCCCCAAAAGCCAACAATAAACCCCTCAAATCTATAAAACATTTCAAACATCAAGGTTTAAAGTTAGTCAAAGACAGCTTAAATAAATGTTTGACTTTCAGAGATGCTGACCACCCACAGATCCTAGAAGTTTTAAATCAGTACTTTGACTCAGAAATGAAGTAATATCCATTTGCTTTTTAAGTGTAAGCAGTACAGTTTTAAATGTGGTCTGTGAAACTTCAACTAAGTCCCCAAATTTCTATAAATGTTTCCATAATGTGACAAGAATCTATATCCAAATGTTAATTAAGTGCAGTGGCCTGTTAACAAGCCTACTGAAAAATACCTAACATGAGACAGTGATATAATTAACGTTTAAAGTTCCAGAACTTTATAAATGCAGACTAAACATTCCAAATGTAGACTCTAACCAGTAAACGAAAGCCTTTACTTTGGAATGATAACATATATATAAGCAATGCTAAACTTAATGTGTAAAGAAAATTTGCCTCTGTTGTTCCAAACATGGATGCCAACCTGCCATGGTGAGTTTTATTCTCACAGCTGCCTGTGTAAATACAAAATTAAGACCTCTGATGAAGTCCATGCCATTTAAACTACTGTATTCAAGAGCAGAATTGTGCCCAGGAAATCAAATGTTTATGTTCGCTAACAGAATTGAAAAGGATTAACTTAGCGAATTTGATATAAATGAATCTGCACTATTTTCATTTTGTTAGAATGTGACCTATTGCATTCTTTGTTCAGGTTGCTTCTTGTTACAGAACTTAGGTTTTCTAACTCATGTGGCCATACTTAAAGGGATTTCAACTAATTTTTGATTCTGACTTTGCCCTGAAACAAACACTTGAATCCTCAAATGTGCGTTCCTCATTTGGAAGGATGTGATCAGCAGTGAGGCCTGGACTTTTATTTCCGTGCTGCAACCTCCATCAGTGGAATATTGTTTAATTGTTGCTGTATGTATGTGATGGTTTGGGNGATTTCTGGGAGGGGTGTTGTGTTTCTGTATTACCTTTACCTTGTATATTTCTGTAAATATTGCTGTATATAGAGTATATATCTGCTTGTATATTGTGCTGAGCTGTAAATATAGCTTCATCTAAACTTCCAGCCGGCTGAGTTCTAGTCTGGGTCATTTTACAAAGTTGTGGGGGGGCGGGGAACTCCTAAACCCATCACAGTGATTAGATGGGTTGCTCAGCAGAAGTCCAGAAAACACACCAGCTCCCAGAGAGAGACTCTGTCTTATCTGTGTTTGTGTCCTTGTTTTTATACATCTCAGCAAACCTATGAGTGAAGTAGACATCACCATTGCTTTCTTTTCACAGCCTATAATTATTTTTTTTCATTAAAATATTCCAATTAGCCTCAAACCAGCACAATGCACAATCCAAGGCTATACCATGATGACTTGGGTGTAGCTGCAGGGTCCGTGAGTCCATCTGACCTGTCTACATTGGGTTTACCCACAATATCTCATCATATTTCTGTTTTTATGATGTAACTTTTTGTCAGCATCTGAATTGCCCAGCTTTCAATTGTATTTTTTTCACATTTCGCTGTCTTATTCTCCATAATTCCTTACAATCTTGACTTCCATTCACAGCAACCTTGCACGCTTTCGAAGCTTGTCAGTCTCCAGAGGAAGAAGCGAATCCCGCAGATTACTGTGATTTGGTGTAGATCAGTAGATCTGTATCTACTCACACTTGCTCACTATATGTGAATCTTAACTCTCCTATCTTGTCACTTCTGTTTCTTTAGAATTCTTTTTTCAACCTCATTGTTCTCTGCCCATCTTTAAAGTGTCTTTTGTGGGTAACTCTTCTGCAGACTATGCACTTTGCAATTCAGATTTAGCAACTGAACATCTAGTTTATTCCCCACAAACTTCCCCCCCCCTTCCTCCCATTTTCTCTTTTTTCCCCCTTTAGGGCCCAGAACATAGCTAACGTACTGCAGAACATTCTGTCTTGGCTATCTCTCTCTTAGAAAAGTTTCTTTGGTTGACACGTGAGGCCTTGTCTGTACATCTTAAGGTCTTTCAGTAGTTCTGAAGAATTCATTGCACTTGAAGGAAAGAGTAACAGTAAAATTACCTAAAATTTCACTGGATTATTTTTCATTGAAAATAAATAAAAAGGTGCTTACATGTTTACTTCAAATGAATTAATGCATTACCAAAAAATCTTACATATTATTCTAAGTACAAGTGTATTAATTGAACTCATAAGATTGTAAAGGACATTGCTCTTGATTATGGATTAGTGGTTCTTTCAACCAGTAAATCTGAAAAAGGATTCTAAAAACAGAAAATGAGAAAACATTCTGTGGCTATAGGGAAAAATATAAAATGTTTATAAAGGGACTGACCAAAGGTTCTTTGCATCTGATTACAGTGTTTTCATAGATGTATGATATAATGGAGCTTGAATGGGTCCTCCTGAGATCGGCTAGTCCAACTATCTCCTCAAAGCGGGGCTGAATCTGCCTTTTTTTTTTTGTTTTGTTTTTTTTGTTTAATTTTGATAACAACTGAAGATAATCTCAGGATCTTTCTATGCAAAATCATCTTAAACAGATACCAAAAGGCCGATGATGATGTTCTGCCACAGTGTGGGGTTAGAATAAAACTTTTCAAATTTGACTAACCTGTTTTGTAATGAAGGTGTTCAAAACAGTTGCACAGACTTGAGAGGTTTCTTGTTGTGGTTTAAATGAACACAATCTATATCTATTGTGAGAGTCAAATGTATGATTCACCTCTTGATAAGAGGTGCCATTAAATAAGCTAGACTCTTTCAGCTCCAGTTTTATTTTAACATGCTTTGTCTGCTGCTGGGTAGGAAATGATATCTCAGATGTATCAAAATGCAGAATAACCACTGCTGAAGTTGTGTATTGTCTTCATCCACAGCGACTAATGCTTTTCTCTTCAATAATCTCATAGTGACTTGGGAACATCTGTGTGTAAGCTAAGGTTTTTACAGACATCTAGCTTTACGAATTACTCCACTCTTGTAGGATTTAGAGTTGGCTTCATGAGACTAGAAAGAAAGAGAAACATGTCTGTACCCAGCAGTTTGAATAATAGATGAGTGTCATATTTTTTGACTGTACACAGACTAAGTAATACTGTTGTGCACTTGTTAGTAGATGGAGGCTCTCCTATCCTCTCCTTCGCTATAGTCATAAAATTTATACAAGAACCTCTGAATAAATCTTTTTCCACTGGTAGTAATTTGAAGAGAGACTGAGAAACTTGGGGATGTATAGTCTGGAGAAGACTGAGAGGAGATCTTATCAATGTGTGCAAATATCTGAGGGGTGGGTGCCAAGTGTATGGGGCGAATCTTTTTTTGCTGGTCAGCAGCAATAAGACAAGGAGCAACAGCTACAAGTCGGAACATAGAAGGTTTCAGCTCAACATGAGGAGAAACTTCTTTACAGTGAGGGTGACAGAGGACTGGAACAGGCTGCACAGAGAGGTTGTGGAGTCTCCTTCTCTGGAGACTTTCAAAACCTGGCTGGATGTTCCTGCCTAGTTCCTGTGTGAACTACCCTAGGGGATCCTGCTTTGGCAGGGAGGTTGGACTCGATGATCTCTGAAGGTCCCTTCCACCCTCTAAACTTCTGTGATTCTGTGATTTAAGTGTAATCCACAGAAAGTTTATTTATCTTCTTTTAGGTATTCACCTGCTAGTTCATTCAAAAGGAAGACGAGCTTGCAATACCTCTTGAAACTTTAACTCTGGGTTCCATTGGATTGCTTTTACTTTTAGGTTTCAATTCTATTTATTTATTTTACAAAGGTTGAAATGGTGTCAAGGCCAAATGGAAAAGCAGTCAGATATTCCCTAGGTGCAACTTAAAGCAACATAAATACTTATGTACACCAATTGGTGTTCAAGGCTAGCAGTTCTATTCAGTTAAGCCTGTTAAGATTTCTGGATTTGATTCCTGAAATTTTGCAAGAGTGGTCTTTTCAGGAGAAAGAACTTTGATTTCTCAGGTAAAGCGAGTTGGCAGAAGATGATAAATGCAAATTCATAAAATTCATCCAGTGGTACAAGTGAGATTTTGAAGTATCTTTTATTTTCAATGGGTGGTTTATTTTTAATTAAATTGGAAAGACTTCAATTATCTTAAGTAACTAAATATATTGTGTATTCATTTAGACAGCCTATATTGAGGCTTAGTACCAGTTGCATTCATTTCAACAAATTTTAGGCAGAAAATTTCTCAGGGGAGTCTTGCTTTCTGTCATTTAAAAAGCTTTTATAATCACTTAGTCCAAAATGGTGCTGTAGGCCGAAGTTTGAATCCCTGGCATATTGCTATAATGCTGCATTAGCTTAATCCTTCATTTTCTTGTCAATTAAGGACTTATCTTTATTCACAGATTCACTTATCTGTTATTCTTAGTGTATTTTAATGCTAGTAGTTAAAATCCCTTTGTTTATGGCAATAAGGCACCATTCAGTTTGTGAACTTTATAAAACCAACCTCTGCCAATTTTGCTGTTTGAGAATTGCTGTAAAGAAGTGTTCCCACAGTAATTACTTATTCCAGAGATGTTCACTAAAGAATGAAGTAAGGGGAAAGTGTATAAAACAATTGTACACCAACCGAGGCAAGTTTTAGTAAGCATCTTCCCAGAAACTACAGGGCATTTAAAAAAACCAAAACAAAACAGTACAGAAAAATCTGTTGTCTTTAACGCAGTTGCATATACTGACTTTACAAATATTGGCAATTACTTAAGGTATTCACATTTAAATTAGATTTGGCCAAAATGTTGGGAAAAAGTGAGTGAGGAGAATAAGGGGGGGATTGGCAACAGCTTTTCAACATGGGGCTCAGCTGCCCATCATTACAAGCTTTCAATGGTTTGGGTCATGGGTAGTGTCACTCATTTTAATACCCATTTAAGCACATTGAAGTAGGAATGGTGATGCTGAGGTGAAAAAAAAAATGTGATAAACAAAAACCTTGGCATGATCTTTCCAGCTGAGTATTTTTTATGACACCCAGTTTTTACTTTCTTTTTGAAAAAGTATTTTAAGTTAAATTGTGAGGTAGGAAGGAAGAGGGTTCGTACTAATATTCACTAGTGATTGCAGAACACAGCTCTGAGTTTGTACTGTGAACATTTTTTATTAGCAGTATTTGTAAAACACACTTAGACCAGCAGACCATTGTGGACAGCTTTGTAAAACTTTAACGAGGCCAGGAGTTTACCCATGGCAACTGCCCCAGTCCCTTGAGGCATCATTTCTAAGGAACAACTGTCGAATCTGGAAGCTTCTACCTTTATGCTGCTTCTGCACATCTGATGAACAAAAAGTATAAGTCTACTTTTTACTTTAAAAATGGAGTAAATTCTACCTTGGAAATCATCAGCTTTAATGTGACATAGAAAAGACTGAAAGAAAATAAAACAAACCTGTAATTTTTTATTTATGTTTAAGTTTTAGTATATACTTAGTAGTTTAAGAGTTTGATGTGTTCTACTACTCAAACGTCAAGGGTAATATTTCTTCATGGGCAATAAGGCAGATACTGGTTTGACAGAGTTCTTAAAGAGCATTTCTTCTGCTTTTTAGGAAAAGAAATATGGCCTATTTTTCAGATGCCAAAAGTATTAGAAACTTAACACTATTTGCAGACAGCTTCACCAGAATGGACAAACTTTACTTTGACAGACCTTGCACAGTGGTGTGATTTTGGATGCAAGGTAGATTTTCATTTCTGAAGATGAAGACCTGTTGAAATTGTTGCATTTCTGGCTATGTATGCATACAAATTGGTGTTTTACCTGCAAATGCAGAGAAGGTTTGACTTCCTTTGAGGTCATGAATTGGTCAGGGAGGGAGGTCATGAATTGATCAGGATCAGGGAGAGTTTGGCTGGTAACTGTAATTGTGCAGTGCTCAGTCATCCTACTGGTGCTGAACATCTCTAGCACCAGTGATCAACATCCTGCCACAGAGACTTAAGAAAATTTCTAAATCTGTTCAGCTGCAAATCTTGTAACATCATAAATACTGTGGTCTTGTAAATATTGTAAATCAGGCTTGATGAGTCTCTGAGCAACGCAGTCTAGTTGGGGATGTCCCTGCTTACTGTAGGGGGGTTTGAACTAGATGGCTTTTAGTGGTCCCTTCCAATCCAATGTATTCTGGGATTCGATGCTTCTAAGATAGCTGTCTAGCATTTAAAATAGTAATTTCATTCTTATTGTAGAATAAAAAGTATTTCTCATTAACTCTAAAGGATACCTAATATTTAATTTCAATTTTTGTAACAAATAGCTGAGTAATGTGGGTGGAAGGGTGGGAGTAATGCAGGAGTTACTGAAGTCAGTGGAGAGTGAAGCTGAATTTTTCATATCTATCCCTTTTCATCATAATCAAGTAACAGTCATTAAATTAGGAGCTTGTCTTTCAGACTTTGAGGTGATTCCATCCTCTTGCTTTTAGCTAAAAGAAGAAGAGGTCAAAAAAAAGGGGAAAGCATACCTGTTCTAATGACTTTGCTCAGCTGAAGAAGTTGATGAAGACTTATTCTGTTAAACTGCAAGTTGCTTTTAGGGTGCTTCTAATCTTTAAATCCATTATAGTTGCTTAATGACAAAAAAAACCACCCCCACACAAAAAAACCACCACAACAAACAACTACACCAAAACAAAACAGAAGCTAGAATAACTGACTAAGAAAAAAAGTGTTCTGTAAATAAACAAATATTGTCCTGAAGCATTGCAGGAAAGGATTAAAAAATGCCTTTTTAATAGGAACTTTCTTCACAGAAATGCTTTGCATGCTAGTTTTAAAGATGAAGGTTAATAGATGTCTTCTACTTTTCAAACTATTTCAGAACTGGGTTAGTAATTGGACCTTAACCTAGAAAACTGGGCTCTCTCATTATAGGTTTTTGCAAATGATGAACCATTATTCTGCCATTCACTTTTTTGCCTACAGCTTAATGGCACAGGATGACCTGATGCTACATTTTTTCCAAGCTTGCAATTGTCAGCAAAAAGATCACAATTTAAAAATTATTCTTTCTGTCTGACTATCTGGTATGCTGCACTAGACAAGGTTAGTATACTTTTGGAGAGTGCCTGGTTTTGAAAACTTTTATATACCTGTCATACTAGACAGACAGTTCTGTCTTTTTTGTGAACCAGTGATCTCTCTAATCAATAGAGATTACTGAGGAAACATATGACTGCTCATTCCAACTGACCTGTAGACTAAACCCTGAGCCCTGTACTCATCTTCCTCAGTGACCTCTGACTCCAACTCTGCATGCCTCCTGTGTTATTTAAAAATTACACTTGCCTGCCTGAAGCACAGTGTGAGCAATAACTTGTACAATGTTACCTAAGGATGGATTTGATGTTGAGCAATAACTTGTACAATGTTACCTAAGGATGGATTTGATGTTAACATAGTTTCACAACTGTGTTAACTTTTCTTTTGCAAGGGAAATACTTTGCATAGCACTGCATGACAACTAAACTGCCTGTTTAGTTTAGTTTTGTTTTTTAATATTTTAACTGCTCTTGTAAAGCTCGGATTCATGTGAACTGCGCTTCTGCTTTAATTATTGAACATCTCAGCACATACATTGCTTCAGAGGTTTTAATTCCTGATGGTTTTATTTGGTGGGCTGTTGTTTTTTGGGGTTATCTTGGTTTGTTTTTTTGGTGTTTGTTTCTGGAAGGTGTTGTGGGTTTAAAGAG
>WBNM01025873.1:10202-73351 GCA_013399055.1 Ramphastos sulfuratus | reverse complement strand
TTTTTTTTTTTAACTGAGAAAAGGGGGGATGAGAGAAGAAAAGGCTTTAAGGGAGTGTTGTTGGCTATTTTTTTCTCCTGTAGTTATTTTGTAAATATTTCTCACAAACTAATTTCTTTGCCTGTGCTTCAGGGCAAATAGGCCAAGGGTTTCCTTTGTGTCTTTAAGTGAATACTTTAGACTCCTACCTGACTTGCCTCTGAACTTATCTCTCTTACCTTCTATGAGCAGAATGAATGGAAATGCTGGGTGAATCTTCTGTTCAAACATTCCACTCTCTCTAGTTAATTAACAATTAATGTAGCCACCAAGGAAAGCCAGATCAGGAAACAGGGACACTTTGGTACAATGTCCACCTGGCAGTAGTCTGGTCCCTTTTGCCAGTTATTTGCACAAGGATTAGATGTGGATGGCTCTGATAAGATCCATAAAAGATCAGACCAAGAGACATTCCCCTTGATGACTTCCACTCTTGCTTCAGCTTAGCAATCTCCTGATATCATGATAGAAGCCAGGAGAAGAGTCCTCCTAGAATAGAGATTTCACTGAAGAAACTAGAAGTCAGAGGTAAGTATAGAAGTTTGGAGTCACCTCCATCTATGAGGTGACACAGTTCTTTAGGAAAGGAGAAGAGGACTCCAGGCATGAGCATGAAAAATCCATAGGACCCAGGGCAAATCGATGCAGCCCTGGTGGTGTGCTGCAGGTCTGTGAAAGTAAATGCAAAGTCTTCAAGGTGAAAGACATTTTTTTCTGTCAAATTTTTAGTTTTTCATGGTGTTAGTGATCTGGGTTTTTTTTTTTTGGTTGTTGGTTTTGGGTTTTTTTTGTTTGGTTGGTTTAGTTTTTTTGGTTGGGTGGGGTTTTTTTTTGTTTGGTGTGTTTGTTTTTAAGTAACTGGCCCTCAGCCCTCACCTGAGCCAAGCTGTGAGAGGTTTGGACCATGCCCCACAGACCCAGCTCCTGACCAGCAGACTGGCTTGGCTTTGGTCCTGCTGTGTGCCCATGGACCTGCTCAGCACCTATGGGACCTGACCTGGCCTCAGACCTCTCTCACCCCAGGGACTTGCTGAGTGGTCTAGAGAGGGACTGCCCTTGGCTGTGGTCCTGAGCATGGCCAGCCCTGCCCACTACACTCAGCCACCAAGGGGCTCAGCCTTGGCTGCTGAGGCCCCAAACTCAGCTCCCAGCTGCTTGTCACTTGCAGCACCACCAGCCCCTGCTGCTCTCAGACGCTAGGTGTGATTGATTGCCTGTGTCGCAAATGGAAGCATCCAGAGCTGCCTGGAATTCTAGGCTCAGTTTATGCCTTTTCTGAAAGAAAACAAAAACCAAAACCATAAAATGAAGAGCAGGGAAGCAGAAATGTGTGTTTCCCCCTAGCAAAGCCACTGAACATTTCCAAAGCTGCCCAGTGGCACAGGAGGAGAACAGATTGCTGTGAGGACAGATGTGTGGGGAGACAGGATGAGGAAGGAGGGGGATCCTGTTTCATACAGAAAAACAATGACAGAATGGTGATAAGAGGTTGCTTAACCATCTCAAGCAAAGGTAAGTTCACAGCAAGAAAAAGCACACCTTCTTGTTTAAACAAAAGGCAAAAGGAATACCAAAGATGAGAACAAAGCTGCTGCCCAGCTCTGTTACTTCATTCATCTTGATAGGCTTTTATAGATAAAATTATAAACTAATTGCACTTTTCGTTCCTGTCAAGGTTTCCTCCCTAGTTTGAAAGGAACAATGTGCTACTTTCTAGCAGTTACAAATTCCCTTATCCTTATTACCTAAAGAACTTGAACTTGTAGTACACTTCATTAAAACACACAAGAAATGCAAGGTGATCTAAAACACAACAGAGCGGATAAGATAGTGTCAAGTATCTGAGCCAGCAGTGTGCCCAGGTGGCCAAGAAGGCCAATGGCATCCTGGCCTGCATCAGGAATAGTGTGGCCAGCAGGAGCAGGGAGCTCATTCTCCCCCTGTACTCTGCACTGGTTAGGCCACACCTTGAGCACTGTGTCCAGTTCTGGGCCCCTCAATTTAAGAAGGACATTGAGGTGCTTGAGCATGTCCAGAGAAGGGCAACGAGGCTGGTGAGAGGCCTCGAGCACAAGCCCTGTGAGGAGAGGCTGAGGGAGCTGGGATTGTTTAGCCTGGTGAAGAGGAGGCTCAGGGGAGACCTTATTGCTGTCTGCAACTACCTGAAGGGTGGTTGTGGCCAGCAGGAGGTTGCTTTCTTCTCTCAGGCAACCAGCACCAGAACAAGAGGACACAGTCTCAAGCTGTGCCAGGGGAAGTTTAGGCTGGAGGTGAGGAGAAAGTTCTTCACTGAGAGAGTCATTCCCCACTGGAATGGGCTGCCCAGGGAGGTGGTGGAGTCACCGTCCCTGGAGGTGTTCAAGGCACGTTTGGACGTGGCACTTGGTGCCATGGTCTAGTCTTGAGGTCTGTGGTAGTGGGTTGGACTTGATGATCTTTGAGGTCTCTTCCAACCTTGCTATACTGTGATACTGTGATACTGTGAAGTATTTCATTTCCTTTTGAACGATGGAAATGCAAATTATTAGTATAGGGAAACTATTATCAGGAAAACACAGCTGCCAGGCAAATTTAACTGAGAAGATTCTGTTTGATACCCATCTTTCCCATGCACAAGAAGCACAGACAGCTAGTTAAAGCTGCCTTAGAGTAGACTTCTCTAGTTTTCACCCTGAAACCAAGAGAGTTCTACGCTTTCCAGTCAGGTGGCTACAGTGTTTGCCTGAAGGTTCTCTGGAAGTGGCTCTGTGTACACTACAGCCCCTGCTGCTCCAGTGCTTAACTGTTTGCATCTACTCAGGAACACAAAAAAAAAAACAAACCAAAAACCTGTGGTGCTTTTAGAGCAGGTCTCTCTTGAGGTTAGTCTACTGAAGATGATCACTAATGTTAGTCAGCTGTAGTGTTATTCATGCTAAACATTTGCAAAATAATCATTTAATCCCCCCCAAAGTTAAAAAATCTTACCTAAAGCTCTTCTAATCTAGACATTGACTAAATACTTTTTAAAATTTAATTATTGTGATTTGGAAAACTTTGTTTTCTGTAAATCAGAATTCCACAGCTCCTGTTAGTTTCTTAGGGACAGTTCTTGCTTATGCTGCTGAGTGGTCACTACAAGCTGAACACAGGGAAGATTTTACTACAGTGCTAATCAAACACTTTACATCCCAGGACTTAGCAGTTCTATTCTTTCAACTCACAAGCACAGGGCTTACACAGGCTAACCACTTAAAACTGGCCTGCTGTTGTCTGTGTATCTTGCACCTGCACAATCTCTGGGACGAGAATGACAGCTTCAGCCCTATGGAGTGTGTACTGCAGCCACTCGACAAGCTTCTTTCTCAGCAGCACCACAGAGGCAAGACACAACATCTCACTTTAATAACAATACCTGCACTTACGACAAGAGCAGCTCCTTTTTCATGGTCCAGTTCACCTTGACACAAGGCACATTAATGAGAAGTGAGAAGCGAAACTGAAAGGCTTTTGTGCTTGTTAATTCCTCCCCTCCCTTGCTCCCCAGCTGAATTCTGAAGTGAAAGGCAAGCATAAAGACAGCCAGCTGAGTCTCAGGCTGCATCAAGAGCAGTGTGGGCAGCAGAGCAAGGGAGGGGATTCTGCCCNATCTTTGAGGTCCCTTCCAACCTTACCATTCTATGATTCATAAATTCAGGCTCCTTTTGGAAATCACTCCAGGCATGATTTAAAAAAAAAAAAAAAAAAAAATAGAATTCAAAGAAATTTAACAACAAATGTGTTTGAAAATGGTGAGCTTGTAGTTCAACTGACATAGTGTGCTGTTAAAGAGGGCCAGAAGTTCTAATATTGAGCTGAGTGAAGTCATTAGCTGATGAAGGGAAATGGATATTAGTAGTGTAATAAACTCTTGGCTTGGTGTCAAAGTTACTGATGGATTCCTGAGGCTAGCTTAGGTGTTGGTGCCTTGTTTTACTTGGGAGGGGGAGGGGAATTGTATCAAGGTTTCTTAACATTACCTTTGCATGGAGACTGATGGGCACAACCAGGTACCACAAGCAGCCACATTTCAGGCAGGAACAGTGGTGGGCAGCTCTTTCTTACTGGTTGACCAAAAGGCAATACTGGAGAACTTCTGAGGCAGGTGAAAATCTTTCTTCTCCTGATTTCTTTCTTTATGTACTTTCCCACAGCTGTGCTGACACATGCAAACGCTCGATTGTAACATGGCAGCAGCATGCAAAGGAGGGTTTTCTCACTTACATAAAGTCATTCTGTCTCTGATGCTCCTGCCCACTGACAGCTCAATCTATTCAGCAGTTAGCATCTCTTGCCCTCCATGCCAGGCTGTTCCTTAGCCACAAACTGCCATTGCTGAGTAGTTATAATTTGCATTTCCCCTTCCAAATACTTCCGCTGTAACCAAGCTACCTCTGCAGTTTCCCCTTTTCCCTCTAAGACAGCTGAAGTTGTGTCTCTTTTGCACAGAAATAAAAATTATTCCAAATAACAATTGCAAGTGTCACACTTCCATAAAAAGGAAGGAAAGGCTTTAGTTACTAGAGTAGGCAAATCCAGTTTGCTCCCCCAAAACCAAATCATTCTCATTGTTTTTCATGACCCCCCCTAGTCAATTCCTCCTACTTAAGTGGCTATTTATGTTAGCCACTAATGCAGTTCCACCTCCCAGACAAGTGTTGACTCAAGTTATATCCACCTTGTTCATACACCTGCTGTGGCAGATTCAAGATTGATCTCATTAAATGCTAAATTTTATGTTCTGACCTCACAACTGTGCACAGAATTACTGTGTTGATTTTGTGTCATTCTCAAGTGAAAGAGATAAACTGAAGAGAGGACCAAGTTTACCCAAAAGGTCCCCTGAAACACGCAAGGAGCTATTTAAGATCAGACTGTTGAAATACATTAGGTTACAGCTGCTCAAATGGAAACCATTTAAGTCTTGATCTAGACAGATTTCCAAGAACATACACACAGAGACCATAAATTGGGAAAATGATGCTCTACCCTTCTCCCCGTTAACAAATATGGTTTTGGAGAGGGTGTTCTGGTGCAAACATCAACTGCAGAATGCACCACTCCAATAGGCCAAAGCCGTTCAGCCGAGAGAACCACAGAACGGCAAATAAGCTGCTGTGGCGTACAGGAAGCAACCAAGTCACGGGACTTCCCATAGGCTGTCCAAAGTGCACAATAGTGAAGGAAGCAGATGGTGGGGAGCCAGCAAGGTTGCAAGGTCTCTTGTCTTGGGGGGAGCAGAAGGCAGAACTGGAGCACTGGAAAGCGATGAAGCACTAGAGGAAAAGGCTTGAAGCTGTGAGTAAAAGCGCTGCTCTTCGGTTGCGGGCATGGCGTTTGCATGTTCTGGTGAACTCTCGAGGCTACATCATCAGCATGGGCTCCCATTGTGCTCTCTCTACATAACAACTGAGAAATGCCGAGGTGGTGTCTCTCTGCTCCAGAGAGTCCAGCAAAGGGCTAGGAGGGTGATTAGGGAACTGGAGCACTGCCTGATGAGGAGAGGCTGAGGGACCTGGGGCTGCATAGTCTGGAGAAGAGAAGGCTGAGAGGGGATTTAATAAATGTTTATAAATATCTGTGGGCTGGGGGTGAGGAGGGAGGGGACAGGCTCTGCTCACTTGCTCCCTGTGATAGAGATCCAAGGAGTAATGGATGTAAGCAATGGATGTGAGCTACAGCACAGCAGGTTCAACCTCAACTCAACTTCTTTACTGTAAAGGTCACAGGGCACTGAAACAGGCTCCCCAGAGGCTGTGGAGTCTCTTCCTCTGGAGGCTTTCAAAGCCTGTCTGCATGCATTGCTCTGTGACCTGAGCTAGATTGTATGGCCCTGATCCAGCAGGGCGGTTGGATTTGATGATCTCTTTGGGTCCCTTCCAACCCCTGACATCCTGTGAGTGTGTGAACTATTCCAGGCAAAATGGATGAGAGTGTTTTGTAAAGCTTCACAAAAAAACAGTTACTAAAAGCAGTGCTCTTGTTATGTGCAAGTTACAGTAGGACAGCTTGCAGTGAAGTGTTGCGTTCTGTTTTCTTCTTATCTGTACTGCAAGTGGTATCAACCTTGACAGGCAGAGAAGTTCCAAAGCTGCTATCATACCTTAAAACTCCTCTTTTAAAGAGGACATTTTTCAGTTTCAGAGAACACTAAACATCATCTTCTGTAACAGAGACCACATATCAGACATGGTGAAAGTGTGTGGTCATTTGCTTAACACTGGAATGTTGTCTTAAATGAAGTGAGGCTTTGCCAGCAGATATTCACTTGAGCAAAAGACAGCACAAAGCAGTACTCAGTGCAATCAGTATGTTTCCACTCTATGTGTGTAATCCTTTTTCAGAGTGGCAGTGGCTACTTCTGGTCAGAAAATATTGCTCTAACAACAGCTGAAGTGCTGCATTTTTAAGCAATCCCATCTCAGCCAGAAAACGAGAAACAGCATTTTCAGTCACCTCGGTTTGTGGACATAAGCTAATGGTTGCAGCCTGTGGATTCCAAAAGAGAGGGAAAAAACCTGAACCCCAAAGCACAGTTTATATTTAGGAACTGATGCTATCCTTTAATTGGAAAATTCATCTATCCACTCATCTCCCGTTGAGCAGGTCAAGATGAAAGACAGAAATGGGATGAGTGTTAGCAAGCACTGGAAGTTTCCAGAAACCAAATTCTTTGAGGAGAAAACAGCAGGTTGCTTAAACAGACTGTACAAAAATCTTTGTGTCTCTAGAGTTTTTGTAGGCTTATGCCAAAGGGACTCACTTTTCTCTTTAGTGCCCCCAGCCCATTTTACTCACAGTCACCATTCACACCCTAAGACCCCTCTGGTTTCTAATTAAAAAAAAAAAAAGCTAGTTTACTCCTTTCCAGATCAAGTGGATCCCAATGCTTTAGGCATGCTAAAACTGCTTGTCTGAGCTGTGAGGATGAATTTGCATTGCCCAAATTGGGTAACAGACGTACAGCAAATCCATGAAGAGAAACGGCACTGGAAGTTTGTCTGCATGTAGCTATGCAGACAGACAGCAGAGCTTCACCCACGAGATGCAAGGTTAAGTGTTGTATCTTACTATTTGGATATGTTAGTTGAGAGCTGAGCAAGACAAAGGATAAGAGTCATGACCGAGGGAAAGAACTGCTGTGCTGTTTAAGCCATTCAAAATAAGGAGGTAGTTATGCTAAACAATAAGCTACTCTACTTTTACAACCTTATTGAGGCTCCTGTACTTTGTCCTTGTTACACATCTCTTGATTTTTGAACCTGCTCCTATCTCTGTGAAGGATTGTGGTGATTCCTTCCACTTACAGATGAATTCCACCTCCAAAGTGGGGAGGGAGAGGAGGGGTGTGTGCAATGGTGGATTAAAACCAAGAACTAGAACTTGAACTGACTATTCCTCCATATTGTTGTTGGCTTCTTTTTCTTGTGTGTTTTTTACCCCCAAAATCTTCTGTAAGCATTTTTCAATCCCACTTCTCAATTAATGCTCATACAAAAAAAAAAAAAAATTTTAAAAAAAAAATATATATAATAGACAGGATTCTCTATTAGTAATCTATTAGTAATTGTGAATGGTTTCAAATCTAAGCATAAGAATAACAGTGACTACTGTAAGAAATTTGGTGCAAGCTGATAACTGCTGATGCAGCTCTACTTGTCTACAGATTGTCCTATATTCAATGCAAATATCATTGCTTAACTACTGGTGACCTAATGACAAAATGCATATTTGCATTATATTAATTAACTAAGGAGGCAAAATTAGAAGTACTGAAGGCAGATGAGGAGACATCTTCTGCAGAAAACTTTGTGAGCACGCTACAAACTATTCTGCACACGGACTGGTGAAAGAGGAGGATCCACAGCTTGTGTGGTTGTACAGACAGCAAGATCTGAACTTCATGGAAAGGGTCGTTCAACATTACTGGGTAGCTAAAATAACTTCCTACATTTTCTTTAGGCCGATCAATGAAAAGGAACTTTTGAGCAACATGCTGGATTTGCAAATTACACCAGGCAGCAGCACTTTTCATCACATTCTTCGAACCTACCACTCTGAAGGCAGAATAGAGCTGTAACTAAAGTGGCAGTTTTGTCTGTTGAAAAGCAGTTAATCAGCTGAGATTGAGTGTATACAAGAGGAAAGCACAGTACAGACAATGATTAATTGCTCTGATGTGTTGTCGTGATGTCTCGCATTGTATCATGTCCTCATGACTGCAAGGTTTGCTTTTAATTTGCCTTCAATCTGCAATCTTGATGGTCTAAGCATGTGTAAGCACTGTGACTCTATACTGAAAACCTTCACTTTGTAGAATGATTTGGTAACATCTTGACAAGGTTAAAAAAGTTCAGTTGTGCATGCGGTCCCAGCGGAGGTTCACAGTATTCACACATGTGGTCCCAGTAGAGGTTCACGATAGTCACACAAAGCCCAGCTGAAATCAGCTGCTGATTTAGAACTTCGGTCTCACACTGGGCATCTTTAGCAGCAAAAGCAATTTGCATTTCAGGTAATCACAACCACCTGAAGAACTGATGAGGTCATCCTTTTCAAACCTCTTTTATTGGATAACATTGAATGACTTAGAATCCTGTGAGGTCTTGAAAATATTTTGTTTGGGACTTGGGAACCAAGACACTGAGAGACTGTGACAGGATTTAGTCCTGCCCAGTACAAAAGAATGCAGTTTGAATTTGTGTTCACAGCTCTTTATTTTAGGAACCTGAGAGGAAAGGATACCTCCCTAGTTTTACAAGCATCTCAGAATGCCAAAAGGTAAAGTTTGGGAGTTTTCACTAATATAAAATGTCTTTGAAGTGGTTCAGATTGCACTGTATTGTCCTGACTGCACATCAAACCAGCTGACACTTGCACTGAGCCCACCTGTAAAACACAATAAAGAATGAGGAGACTCCAGAGAATGTCTCCAGTTCTCCTTCAATTCTGTATGCAAAACCAGGTCTTCACTCTAAAGTTTGACATATCAAGACAGTAACTATTGTGTTCAGGAGAATGCAGCCCTATACAAAATTTCCTTCTTTTTCTACACCACTGACAGTGTGCTTTGTTCTGTCTCTCTTCTGTTTTAGAGCAAGCAAAAAGAAGACTGAGTATAATGGTCTGTTAAGTCCCACACTGAGAAATGTGGCAATGCTGCACTGTGGAAAAAGGCAAATTGGGGCTCTTCTTGCATGCATTCTTATTTTTGCAAGCGTTTTCATCTGCTACTTTAAAGATCTTCAGCTACAGAATAACATAACAAGAAAAATCTTCTCCCAGGCCACTGCTACAACGGTTACAACAATCACCAGTCCAGTGATTGAACTTTGTAGAGGAAAACCTGCTCAGAATGCAATAACACCATTAAAAGATAACAGAACTTTTATTGTATCCCCTTACTTTGATAACAGAGAAAGGAAACTCACTCGTGTGATTGGGATTGTTCACTATGAGGCTGTAAAAGAATTGTACTGCTGGTTCTGCTGCCATCCCCATGGAAAGATCTATGTGTCCAGAGCAAATATTGATGTTCACTCAGACAGGTTTGAATTCCCTTATGGTGCAGCAGATATCATTTGTTTGGAACCTGAAAACTGTGATCCCACACACATATCCATTCACCAGTTTGCACATGGGGATATTGACCAGCTGCCAAGGTTTGAAATTAAGAACCGCAAGGCTGAGCCCTTTCCTGTGGACTTCACTGTGTGCATCTCCACCATGTTTGGAAACTACAACAATGTCTTGCAGTTCATACAGAGCATGGAAATGTACAAGATCCTTGGGGCACAGAAGGTGATGATCTATAAGAACAACTGCAGCCACCTGATGGAGAAAGTCTTGAAGTATTATATGGAAGAGGGAATTGTTGAGATAATTCCGTGGCCGATAGACTCACACCTCAAGGTGTCTACTATGTGGCATCATTCCATGGATGCCAAAGACATTGGCTACTATGGACAAATCACAGCTCTAAATGACTGCGTGTACCGTAACATGCAGAGGAGCAAGTTTGTGATTCTTACTGATGCTGATGAAATAATTCTTCCTCTTATGCACCCAGACTGGAAAACAATGATGCAAAGCCTTCAGCAGGAAAACCCAGGGGCTGGCGTTTTCCTCTTTGAGAACCACATCTTCCCCAAAACTGTGTCCACTCCTGTGTTCAACATTTCGTCCTGGAATGCTGTGCCAGGAGTTAACATATTGCAGCATGTTCACAGAGAGCCTGACAGGAAAGAGGTTTTCAATCCCAGGAAAATGATAGTTGATCCACAAAAAGTGATTCAGACTTCAGTCCACTCTGTCCTACATGCTTATGGCAACAGTGTGAAGGTTCCCATGAATGTTGCTCTCATTTATCACTGTCGGGTGCCCCTTCAAAAAAGCCTTCCCAGAAAATCCCTCATCAGAGATACAACACTGTGGAGATACAACTCATCATTAATCATGAATGTTAACAAGGTGCTACATCAAACAGTGCTGTAAGCTCAAGGGAGGGAAGGGTGGAGAGCCAGCATATGGTAGGGAAGCAGAGGATGTTGTTTACTGGTCATAGTAAAATCTCATCCACACGAAGCTTACATCTGCAGAGATTTAAGAGAACATCCCTTTTGTACTGTACAAAGATAAATGCTTTGGATTTTTAAACAATAAAGGCATCCAGGGAATGGACTTTCAAATAATATTACCTGAGCCAAGAAGGGCAGTTGAGGCCACAGCCCACTGTTTGCTGGAGATGTTTATATGTGGTTGGAGAGTGCCTGATAACATCATTTTATGCAGCATAGACGCAGTAAACTTGTGTGCCATATCTCTTATCAAGGATACATCCCCTTGGAGATAAATTAAGCATCTTGGGCTCTGAAAGCGACCTAGGCTGGGAATGCTAATATTTTTCAAGCAGAATAATGAAATTTCAAGGTGCTGCAATGGGCACCTAATGTTTCTCCCCAACAAAATGCACCGTATATGTGTGATCATTTCTTACTCACAGCAGCAAAAGTCTGTAACTCATTGTCTTCAGCACTGCAAACCCTCCAACCCAGAATCAGTACAAACACCAATGCTGTATTTTGCAGGAACGCCTGACATGGCATTTTGGGACATGGTTTAGGGGGGCACGGTGGTGCTAGGTTGATGATTGAACTTGATGATCTTAAGAGATCTTTTCCAATCTGAACGATCATAGGATCGTAATTCTGTGATTGGAGCGGCAGCTGCCACCTCTAAATAAAGCCCAAGCACCGGTGCAAACGCCTGGCCTTTAGCGCGATGTGGCTACCCAATTCCCCCGGACTTTCTCAATGATTCCTTTACGTTTGGCAAACGCAGCTGCTCGCTCGCGTTCCTCCATTCCACACAAGCGCAAAGCTTCGTGGGGCAGCACGTACCGGTGCGCAGCCAAACACGGGGGCCGGGCCGGTGCATCGAGACTCCAGCCCCCGGCCAGCGGTGCGCGGCCGAACGGCCCCGCCCGGAGCAGCGCGGGGTGCGCCCCTCCCGCCGTGCTGGTTTGGGTGCCAGGGAAGGAGTGGGAGGGTTCCGGTGGCGCAGGCCAGCAGGCGCTGCTTGTGCGGGGCTCTGGCGACGGGAGCGTCCCCGCTCCGCTGCCCTCCCCGGGGGCCAGAGGCGCAGGGCAGCGGGCAGGCTGCTGCTGGCAGGTTCGTCCGGTCAGACTGCTGGGAGCAAGGAGGGTGTCGGGAGCCCGCATCACTCGCAGAAGAGGCTGGACGGGCTCAGCAGTTCATTCGCACAGAGGAAATAGCAAATTAGACGTTGGGCAGCCGTAGCGTTCATTACGTTTCAGGACTTGTGCTAAGTGCTTCTGTTCAACCGCAGAGTTAGAGAAGGCAGCAGTGCTCTGCCTTAGCCCCGGGAGGCAGCTGAGCCCCACACAGCTCCTCCCGCCCTCCCCACCCCGCAGTGAGATGGTCAAGGCAAAAGCGAGAACTCGTGGGTTGATAAACACAGTTTATGACGCAGAGCTCCGTGCACCAGCAAAGCAAATGAAGGAGTTGATTTACTGCTTCCCATCAGCAGGTAGGTTTGGTGGCATTTCCTGGAAGGTAAGCCAGCGTCACGTGTAGCGGCGACTTGAGAACTCACGTGCCACAGTACCACACTTATGCCCCTTCCTCCTCCTCCTCCTCCTCTATCCGGCTTTCAGTGCTGAGCTTGGTGTCATGTGCGGAAGCGGCTTTGGGTAGGTTTGGTCCAACAGTCTTAAGCTGTGCCCCCTGTAAGCTTCCTGTGCTACCCTGCTCCTGCGGGAAGGGACCAGCATGGGAAGCCGAGAAGGCTTTGGCACTGTGTAAGCACTGTTCGGCAAGAGCTAAAACGTCTCTGTGTTTGGAACGCTCTCTTGGTCACAGGTCCAAACTACAGCAGCTTAACTCAGTCCCAGCTGAAACAGCTTCAGTGTGAAAGGCAGAAAGTCAAACCAAGTCCTTTTAGTCTTGTGCAATGTTTATTTTGCCTGTTTGATTTCTTTGCCTAGGTCACAAAACCTAGTTGAGAAAAAACAAGCAAAGGATAGAGGAGAACTTTGTCAAAGTAAGCTGAATTGGTGGCAGTGGCTTCTTAGACTCTGGATAAATGAAGGATTAGGCTATGCTACTGATTCCAATACTGCATCCTAATGACTGAAACTTTGCAGTCACTTCTTGTTGCTTGCAACGTATCCTCACCCTGGCTTGTGAGATAGAGCAATAAACTGAGAATTGCCCAAAATTAAACTCAACATGATTGCAAATACACCTCCAAAGAGCAGCACAGGAGGGCTTGCAGTTATCTCAATGCAAAGAAAACACCCTACACAGGAAGGCCACAATGCAAAGAACGTGTGGGGGAGGTTAACAACGACTGAGAAACAGCTCTGACTAAATTAGCAAGTTGCTCCACCTTTTACTAAGGACAGTGTTGTTAATTGTGGAGGGTTAAAGCAAGATGATTCAATAGAAGGTCTGAAAATAGAAGTTGTAAAACCAACCTTCCAGTTGGAAGGTGGTACTGAATTTTCTCTTTCAAAAACTACAGGACAACCTATTGGAGAACCTGCAATGGGTGGTTAGTAAAGGAGTCATGAGTGTAGTGGTGGAGTGTGGCAGAGCATGGTTTAGGAAGGGGAAAAAAAAAAAATACATGCAAGTTTGTAAGGACAGCCTTGCCATACATACATAGATTTTAGAGTAGATTTTAGAAGAGCTGTAACAAAAGAATCAGGGAGAAATGTGTGTAATTTGAGGAAGCTGATCTAATGAAAGATGTCCCTGCTCACAGCAGAGTGGAACTGCATGAGATTTAAAGGTCCCGTCCAGACCAAACCATTAAATTCTGAGACAAGACCTCTTTACTATGATTTTGCTGCAGAAGAAAACACGTTGTGTAACTGCATTTGGCTGAAAGGCTGGGTAGATGTCTTAATCTGTGTCTGATGACAAGCTCAGATGTGTCTGTGCAGTGTGATGCATCTGTAAAAAATCTAACCCAAGCCTGTGTTGAGAAAGAAGATTTCCAACAATGATGAGAAAATTTCCATCCCTGTCATGCAAAAAGGAGCAGAGGTTTCTGGTCTTCTGTGCTAGAGGTTAATTGAAACTGGCCCAACTGTACAGAAGCAACTGGTCACAGAAGAGTGGTATTTTAACAGCCTGGCTTGTTCAAAGGAAAAAAAAAACCAAAGTGTGATGCAAAGTAGCCACTGATACCATTAACTAAATTTAGTATAAAGCAAATCTGCATAATTTGTCTTTATGTTCTGCTTGAATAGTAATTGGAATTAAAAGAGACAAAACCCAGGATTAATTATTGCTGCTGTTATTGCTGTTACAAAATAAACTCTCTTAAATGAACTCTCTTAAATATGCTGGAAGTGTGTTTTTGAAGTTAAAAGCTTGCCAAGTAGCCTCTATAGTGAGGTTATATAAAAGTGATGTTCCTAATCCATCTGACTTTATGTATTTTCTGCCTGCATGTCCATGTTGTTAATTTCAGGGGATCAAAATTCATGAGTCGCCTGTTGGGAAAAGAATAAATTTAATTCCTCAATTAATTACATCTCTCTTTGAAGGTTCTGGGTTCTGCTATGTCTTGAGTTCTGTGTTTTGCTTTCTTTGCTTCTAGAACCTGCTGCTGGTTCATCTCTCACAGTGCCTCATCAGAATCTGTGTGTGCCTATTTTAATTAAGCCTATAGTATGTCACTAGAAACTGATTGCCCCCCACAATGCAGACATGTAGGATATTTTTCTATCGAGTTTGTGTAAGCTGCGGATAATACCAACCTGCAGGATTCATTTCCAGAAGGAAACTTAAGCAGCCTTAAAAAAATCCCCAATGTTGATTTTGCTTCAACAATCACATATTTAAGTTTGTAATTTACATTAGCTTCTGGGGAGGCAACTGTATGGTTTGCTCAAGAGAAGCCAAACTCGTTTTTCTGGTGGGTGTGGCTGCTGTTAAGGATATTAAGGAACCCCAACCCCATCTAGAATAAAAAGTGCCAGCCAGTGTCTTAGGTATCATGTAAGTGGTTTTTTTTTTTCCCCCTTAATATTGACCTGTATTGAACAGTTCTTGCAGTTTATCTTAAAAGAAAAAAAAAAATGAAGTTTTTATCTGATTAAATAATTTGTAGATGATACCTTAGGCAAAAAATAAATGGAGGACTGAACAGAACTTCACTCAGCTGTCTGCTTTAAAAGGTACTTTTTCCTATCTAGTGTTCACTATTTAAACTACAGTTGGAAAGTTATTTGTTTTGTTGTCTGTTACTTATAGTAGCAAAAGCAGAAAAGAATAAGTAAGTGTAATGAATTAATTGTAATTAATTGTATTAATAGGTAGTTAATAAAAACAAAACAAAATGTTTTTATCTGGTTAAATAATTTGTAGATGATACCTTAGGCAAAAAATAAATGGAGGACTGAACAGAACTTCACTCAGCTGTCTGCTTTAAAAGGTACTTTTTCCTATCTAGTGTTCACTGTTTAAACTACAGTTGGAAAGTTATTTGTTATTTATAGCTAGCAAAAGCAGAAGAGAATAAATAAGTGTAGTAAATTAATTGTAATTAATTGTATTAATAGGTAGTTAATTAATTGTATTATTTAATTTTAACATGCTCTGAGCCTTCTTTAGTAAAATCTGTTTATTCTATAAGACTGAACAATGTGATGTTTTAAGCCATAAATAGATGAGATTGAGGAAAAAAATGTTAAATGTGGCCTGCGCTTTGAGGTAAGAAGGCTAAAATATGCAGCAGCCTAGAAATAAGAATGCCCAAGGGGAACAATTTGTCTGAGTTCAGAGCGTTGAATAAAAAGACTTAGAAGATTTAAGTTGGTCTCAGTCACCAATTGCCAGCAGAAAGTTGCAGGACAGCAGCAGGCTCTTAGCATGTTTTTGCAGTCCTGCTCTAAATTATAAGGACTTTTAGGGGGGGCTTTAGAGACAGAAGAGTTGGTGCTGGCTGCTGCTGTTTGTGCCTGGGGTGACACAGTGAGGTTTCTGCTGTCCTATGGCTTTTCTGGTCTGTAGAGCAATTCCCTGTTAGCTGGGAAGGGCTGTTAGGAATCTTTGTCAGCCTTGGCAGATGGAATATGTGAAGGAGTATGCCCTGGCTGTAGTTCTCATTACTCTGCTTTGTCAGGAAAGGGCAGTTGTGAAAATCCTGCACGTTGTTTTGAAAGCACGGGTAGTAATTTTTTGGTTAAACTCAGCTGAGGTACAGGAGGTAGATTTTACTCCTTGGGAAGTACCACACTGAGGCAGGCAGCCAGGCCTAGGGGAATTTTTCAAGGCAAGCTGTAAAATTGCCATTGAGTTCTGGGCCAAAGTTGTGAAACCACTGAGTAACGATAGCTGGATCAAAACTGTGGGCTTAGGTTCTTTCTGCTTTTGTATCTTTCCTGCTTGGCAGACAGTAGGGTTTTGTTCCCTCACAAATTGGGGTAAAGGTTCTTAAAATAGCTTTGCACAATGTGTGAAATGCAAAAAAGAAAAAAAAAGTAGTATGTAATATTAGGCTTCATTATTATTTTAGAATAGAAAAATATTATTAGGTATTCAGCCTGTGCTTTCTCCCTGAAGATTACAGCTTCAGTGATTTCATTAAGAGTTTTGAGAAGCAGACAAGAGGACAAGAACTAGGAGAATCTTCCAATATCTGCTAGGCATTGCTGCCTGTTGGAGCTATAAAGTCTGGGTCTTTTCATGCTGTGACTTTGTTTTCTCAGCAGCTGGCTTTGTGCAGCAGTGATGTGCCTACCAGAAATGTTTTCTTCATCTTGTGCAATAGAATCAGTTTATTCTGTCCTGGTGTTTTACCCAGCCAGGGATACTCTCCTTTACCAGTCCAGTTTTCTGATCTAACATGGATTTGCCTAAGCTGAGTCACTCTTCTGAGAATCTCTGCGGTCCAAGCAGGGCTTGGAAGAGACTTGGGCTGCCAGCTGAGTGTTTGTGGATCATACCCGGATACCTGAAGGTGGTATTGCAGAGGAACCTTTGAGCTCCACTGTCAGGACTTGCTGCTGGAGAGGGCCATGAGCTCACTGTCAGGGATGAACACCTGTAGCACCCGAGTGCTGCTGACTGCTTTGGCCACCCTGCTGCTCAGGGGTGCGTCGCCGTTCCTGCAGCACCCAGGCTGAGACCTGACCCCCAGACCGTGTCAGGAGCTGAGCCGGTGTGAGGAGGCCCAGATTTAGAGCAAGTATCCCTAGCAAGGTGGTCTTCCCTGCAAGCTCTGCCTGGTGGAGTGCTGAGCAGGGTAGAGAATGGTAGCCAAGAATGTTTTATGCCTGCACGGATTTCAGCTGTCTTCTGGTGAGCTGTGTGCAGGGACCCTTCTCTGCATGTCTTCTTTCCTCTCTGGTGAGCTGCAGGTCAGGGAATTTTATGCACTGGAGGTCTGATCTGCACCATCACGTGCAGTCCTGTGGGTTTGGTGACCTTGATTTATTTACTTACTCCTAACTTGTCTCTGATCAAAGTCTGTTTGAGAAAGGGGTTTTTTTGTGTGTGTGTAATTTCCATCTATGCTATGTGGGGGGTGGGGGAACCCTCAGCCACTTGTTTTGTTTAAAAATAACGGCCTAATTACTGAATTAGATGTTCTGAAATTTGAATTATAGAAAGTAATGGAAAGGGCCACAAGGCTGATCAGAGGGCTGGAGCACCTTTCCCATGGGAACAGGCTGAGAGAGTTGGGGCTGTTCAGCCTAGGGAAGAGAAGGCTCCAGGGTGGCCTTAGAGCAGCTTTGCAGTACCTGGAGGGGCTACAGGAGAGCTGGGGAGGGACTTTTGACAAGGATGAAGTGGAATGGCTTTAACATGGCAGAGGGGAGATTTAGACTGGAGATTAAGATGAATTTTTTTCCAGTGAGAGTAGTGAGGTACTTGAACAGGTTGTTTGAGGTGGTCGTGGATGCCCCTCCCAGGAGGTGTTTGAGGCCAGGCTGGATGAGATCTTAAGCAACCTGGTCTAGTGGAAGGTGTCCCTGCCCAGGGCATGAGGGTTGGAACTAAATGATCTTTAAAGTCCCTTCCAACTCAAACCATTCTATGGCTCCTTGTCTTCCTGTATATAGACCTCAATCATGGTCTCTCAGAACCCTCCACGTGCAGAGAATGTTGAACACATACAACATACAGAGGTGCAGTGTCACATACAGCCTCATCCACCTCATTACAGGTGTGTGGTCTGGTTGATCTTTCATAAAAGCAGAGTGGAAGGGTCTCTGTTGACTGACTCATTGCACAGTGACAGAGATGTGCCCCTCACCATGTTTGTGAAACTCAAGCACCGCTCATGGCTCAATGTTATCTCATGCCACATATTTTCTTTTCTGCAGATCCGGCAGCGTAAAGTGCAAGGACAAAGACATTTGCATCTACATTTAGATACATTCAGAATGTTATGTGGTGGGAAAAAGTCTTACTTTGCAGCTGCTGTAGGCATCATTACCCTTTCGATGGTCACACTTTCCTACCTTAGGTTACAGAGACTATCTCACCTGCCTAAAGTAATTCAAGAAACCAGCAGGTGTAGAGGGAAAATTGCCAACAGCACCATAACACCATTAAAAGATAACAGAGCTTTTATTGTATCCCCTTACTTTGATAACAGAGAAAGGAAACTCACTCGTGTGATTGGGATTGTTCACTATGAGGCTGTAAAAGAATTGTACTGCTGGTTCTGCTGCCATCCCCATGGAAAGATCTATGTGTCCAGAGCAAATATTGATGTTCACTCAGACAGGTTTGAATTCCCTTATGGTGCAGCAGATATCATTTGTTTGGAACCTGAAAACTGTGATCCCACACACGTATCCATTCACCAGTTTGCACATGGGGATATTGACCAGCTGCCAAGGTTTGAAATTAAGAACCGCAAGGCTGAGCCCTTTCCTGTGGACTTCACTGTGTGCATCTCCACCATGTTTGGAAACTACAACAATGTCTTGCAGTTCATACAGAGCATGGAAATGTACAAGATCCTTGGGGCACAGAAGGTGATGATCTATAAGAACAGCTGCAGCCACCTGATGGAGAAAGTCTTGAAGTATTATATGGAAGAGGGAATTGTTGAGATAATTCCGTGGCCGATAGACTCACACCTCAAGGTGTCTACTATGTGGCATCATTCCATGGATGCCAAAGACATTGGCTACTATGGACAAATCACAGCTCTAAATGACTGCGTGTACCGTAACATGCAGAGGAGCAAGTTTGTGATTCTTACTGATGCTGATGAAATAATTCTTCCTCTTATGCACCCAGACTGGAAAACAATGATGCAAAGCCTTCAGCAGGAAAACCCAGGGGCTGGCGTTTTCCTCTTTGAGAACCACATCTTCCCCAAAACTGTGTCCACTCCTGTGTTCAACATTTCGTCCTGGAATGCTGTGCCAGGAGTTAACATATTGCAGCATGTTCACAGAGAGCCTGACAGGAAAGAAGTAATCAATCCCAAGAAAATGATAGTTGATCCACAAAAAGTGATTCAGACTTCAGTCCACTCTGTCCTACATGCTTATGGCAACAGTGTAGATGTTCCTATGGATGTGGCCCTCGTTTATCACTGTCGGGTGCCCCTTCAAGAAAGCCTTCCCAGAAAATCCCTCATCAGAGATACAACACTGTGGAGATACAACTCATCATTAATCATGAATGTTAACAAGGTGCTACATCAAACAGTGCTGTAAGCTCAAGGGAGGGAAGGGTGGAGAGCCAGCGTATGGTAGGGAAGCAGAGGATGTTGTTTACAGGTCATAGTAAAATCTCATCCACATGAAGCTTACATCTTGCAGAGATTTAGACTCTTTTTATGTGCTGTACAAAGAGGAATGTATTGGACTGAGAACTGAGACATGGGACCTTGTTAGAGCCCACAGTGATTGAGTGATGGTTAAGAACAGAGTTCCTCGGGTAAAGTCTCTGCTACACCTTTGTAAGATGTGAAAGCTGAGGCACAGTGAGAAGGTAGCTCTGTCTCTAAGTATGAAAGGGCATTATTCAGAGGCATAGAAAGTAACTATGCAGAAATTAGAAACTTAATGTACTGATTTCAAGCTTTCTGTCTCTCTTTTCCTGTCTTCATGAGCATGGGCAGGTGTTTTTGCTAATGCAATGAACCTGTGTAGTACCTGAAGAAAGAGTGAATCGATTTTTGGTTGTGTCTCTGAGATACTTGGTGGATGAAACAAAATCCAGCTGTGTTTTATGGTGCCTGTTGAAAGATGGCTTGGGACACCTTCTCCCAGATGAAGAACTGCATTGGCATTAACACTGTAACTCGTAATCACAGAGGCAGGGTAAGAAAATGCACCAGAACTGGAATTGGTTAAGGGAAGTGGGAATTGGTAGCAGATCCATGAGTCATTTAATGATAGCAAGGATCAGTGCAGATGGCATCACTTCTGGAAAATGTAAAAAGTAGTTTGATTTCAATTAAAAATAATCAGTGTTTTTCAACTGATTCCAATAATGCAAAAGGCTCTCTGTAGTTTTTATGTACACAGAATAGAACTGTAGTCATTAAAGGTAATGATGCTTAATTCTTACAGTGAGACAACAAAAGTTCTGGGAGGTCATCATTTGTGCTTCAGTGAGTGTGGTTTGAATTTGAGAGCTGTGAAGCTGTCTTTCAACTGATAAAATCCTTGGCTACAAACATTGTCAGAGTAAGTTGTGTGTGGATAAAAATGGAAAATTTGAGTACTTCAGACTCCAGCCTTGTATTCAAAAGATGCTGCTCCACTGTGACTTCAAGCAGTTCCTACCACATCACTCAAATAGGGCATAGGAAAACTCCCCCCTCCTTGGTGCAATTTGTACTGCATGCATTTGGGAACTGTGGCCTTTGTTCAGTACTAAATAGGACATTAGGCCTCCTTGGATAATGGGAAAAAAAATTCATCTTAAAACTAGTAGCGCCTGGGCAGTTGCATCTTTTGAAGGACATGAACCAGTCTTCATGAAAAGAGTTTTCAAGTTGTGGAGAAAAAAATTAAAAGACATTACGGGGAGATTTTATTGTAAGGGAGGAGGGAAACCAACCTAAAGCATTTCTAAAGCATGTGATGTCACAGATACAGCTTTTAAGTACATGTCAAATACCACAAAAAATGTGGGTAGGTATTGGCTGCTGAACAGTTAATTCCTGTGTACACCAGGTCTCCTGTGACAATCAAAGTACAAGACCTTTTTATACTCCTATGCTTTTCCTCAGCCTTTCATTTCTTTTTCCCCCAAAGACAGTGGCATTCTCACTGTTATCTGCCCCTGCTTCCCAAATCTAGGTGTAGCAACTACTTCAAGTGCATGACTATTAACTGCAACTTCTGGGCAAAGTGAATGGCTGCTAGACATCATTTAATGTAAGAGTGAGTGGCTCTTGCTGTGGAGCTTGAACATCATCTTCCCATTTGTACCTACCTGTTTACCAAGTTACATCCTCACACAAACTACAGGAAATGTGGCCTACAAAATAATGATTGAGCCATTCTGAGTTACCATCAGCACATATGATGACTACTGGTATGTTCTCTTAAGGTTAATTTCCTCTGACAGAGCTTTCCAGCACAAAGTTGGTTCATTCTCACCGTGGAGAGTTCACATTGGCATGTTCCCAATCTTAAATTGTTATTGAATCCTAGATCATGGATTCATTTGATTCTTGTATTTATTTCAAAGTATTTGAAGCCATCATAAGAAAAAAAAAACACATTTCAAAGAGAATCATCCTGGAAAGAGAAAGGTTTTGTCACCTTCTCACTGGAGTTAAGCAGCCATGCACTGTAACCAGTAGTTGCTGTTACATATACAAAAGCCTACGGTGCTAGAATAGCTTCACCTTCTTTTTCAACAACAAAAAATAGGTCAGAAGTCAGGTCAAGCACTACTTCATTTCAGACTTGATGGTGGATTTGAATGGTTTAAAAGTTACAAGCTGTGCTTCAGAGCCCAAATAGGTATGCTTAAAGATGAGTACAGACAGAAGTTTGTGGTGAATACTGTTAGCATGCTGTATTGCATTATGTCCAAAACAACCCATTCCCAAATGCCCAAATAAAAGTAAATGATTGTGCATTGCATGATGATACCATTAGGTGTGCAACTTTGGTTCATGCAAAGTCTCATTTTTATGGACACGCTGCTGACAGTCCATAGATTCCTGAAGATTCTGCATATGTGAGCTTCTCAGCCGTGTTCTTTCCATAACACCAAGTGGATACTATGGTCTGGCATACTGGTGGCAAAAACCAAACCCATATCATTTTGGCCATTGAGTCCATTTAACCAAGACATTTCACCAGCCAAAAAGCTTGAACCTCTCTTGGACTTTCTATACTCTGGTAGAGGCCAGCGGCTTATCAGTTTTTCTGTCCTCAAGTCCATTATATACAGGTATCTGTTATCAAACAGCAGAGCAAATATCTCTCCAAAGCCCAGCAAGGACACATTTGAGAAGTCAGGAGGTTTGATAACCCTAGAAAACAAGACAACATCATTAGAACATCTGTTACAGCAAAGTAATGAACCTGCCTTACTTAAACCAAGTCCTTCTGTCTGTAGAAAATTAGTGTCCAAACTCATCACTCTGAAAGGATTTAGAAAGAACTAGATGCAAATCTCTCAAGCAACTGAACACAGCTCCAGTCAAGCCTGGAGTTTCAGGCTTTGTGCAGTCAGAACAGTCTTCTGAACATAAGTAAAGCTAAATGTTTGAAAGGGATTCTGTACAGCACAAGGAAATAAAAAAGTCTTGTTTTCAGATACTAAAGAGAAAATGTGTTTGACAGTAAATGTCCACAGGGGGTTGATGCATCAAGAGGTAAAAATCTCAAGTCATTCTTTTGACCATATTGCTAGAAACTGGAAATAAAGCACAGAAATGCTTTCTTGTGATAAGAAGGTAAGGACCATTGTGGAGTGATTTATCTTATCAGAGTGCTGTAACTGGTGCTTAGTGTAAGCTAAGCATTTTTATCTCGGGGAGAAATAAAAGTATTTGTTAGTTCCCCTAGTTCACCTTTAGGATATTTTTGCCTTAATAAATAAAACTTGGAAGAGAAATTGAAGGCAGTGATTTTTTCTCAACTGGCTGAGCATTTGATTGATCATAGCATTATATAAAGCACAGAACTGAGGCACAAAAATGGCAAATAATAATAAAATAATTCTCTTCTGAAAGATGGGAAGGTAGCCTAAGAGGTTCAATTACTCAGTTACCCTTACTGATAAGCACTTCTCTTGGAGTAATCTTCCTGTGGTAGATACTCCACAAATGTTTGCCATTTCAGTTAAGAGTCTGATAATACTTCTAAAAGGCTTTTTTTTCTTTAGGTCACAATCTTTGGTACTGTTTCTGACAGATACAGCCTTGCTTTTTACAGGCACATGGATGCCATGCTCACTGCAGTCCGAGAGATTTCTCTTTAAATCCACAGTGTTCTGCAGAATGACAGATCAGTGCTATAAGGAAAAAAAGTCTTTACAGTTTCTTGTCCCAAAGGACCCCTAGGAATGGCTGCCTACTTCTCTGTAAAGCAGTCTCCATGGCCACATTAGCTTCTAGTCACCAGTTTCACAGCTACAGCACTGCAGTCTGGTTTCAGTCTACACAAACCTCTCAGCTCATGGAATGAATATATGAAAGAACCTGTGGCCAGAAACCAAAACAGCAATCAAATGATTTGCATTAACAGATGATGAATCTAAATTAAACCTGGCAAGGTGTGTAAAGTAAGATGTCTACAGAACTTGGATCAAGACTTTTTAGGCCTACATTTAAAGTAAGTTATTAAACCCAGTACATTCTACTCATTACTCCAGGGGGCACCTTATAGCTGCCTTCCAGTACCTGACAGGACCCTACAGGAAGGCTGGAGAGGGACTTTTCATAAGGGTGTCTAGAGAACAGGACAAGGTGGGGGATGGTTTTCAATTGAGGGACAGTAGGTTTAGACTAGATCTTAGGAAGAAGTGGTGAGACTCTGGAAAAGACTGCCCAGGGATGCTGATGGATGCCTCCTCCTTGGGGGTGTATAAAGCCAGGCTGGATGAGGCCTTGAGCAGCTGAGTCTAGTTGAGAGGTGTCCCCTGCCCATGGTGGGGAGGTTGGAGTAGCTGATGTCTGCGCTCCCTTCCAACCTAAGCCACTCCACGATTTGAAGAAGACTAAATGTCAAATGGAAAGATTTACCTGAGAATATCATAGCTGGCAAAGTCCCACTGGTACAGCCCTAGTGCTGAACTGCAGACGATGTATCTTCCGTCAAAGTGCAGCCTGGGCTGTAGGCAGATGCTGCGATCTTCAGAAACAGACAGTGTTTTTAAGCACTTGCAGTTGATTTCCCTTCCAATAGGCCAAATCTGCAATTAAAACACAGTTGAAGACCATAAAACATTCACATTCTAAACCATTAAACAAACAGAGCAAGCCTCACGGTCTCTCTTTAAGCATCAGGTAAATGTATGCATGTTTTTTTCAGAAGTATTTCTCTTCCTTAGCTACAAATATCAGTTCTGTAGCAACTTATCTCACAGTACTGTTGCAGTATGTGGTGTTTCTAGCTTGAAAAGATCCCAGTGAAAATAGGTGTTTTAAAAGTAGCAAAACCATTAATAAGCCAATCACCCTATTAGACAGAAATGTAACAGTTAGGAAGTTATGAAGCACTTCCATAGCCATAAACTATTGACAGCACTCTCCAACCCAAAGGTTGCCAGCAGTAAGAGTAGTTACAGTTAAGTGCTTCACTGCCAGGTTGGCACATTAGGCATGCACTGAAAGCACCAGGTTTTTGCATTACCATTGATGTGGAGCTATCACTTAAATCTAAACCTGAAGGAAATGATCTATGTGGTACATACCTTGATTTCATACTTATCTGCACTTAGAAGAATATAATCCCCAGGACTATGCATAAGAGATTTGACTTTGCACTTCTGCAAAACTACCTGGAATTGAAGGATGAAATTACTTATGTGAATGCTACTAAATAACCAAACTTACATTTGTGTTTTTCACTTCAGTGACAACCTGCATACTGTGCTCCTGTACAATGGCAACAGAAATCATAGAATCAGAGATCATCTACTCCAACCTCCCTGCCATTGGCAGGGACACCTCAACTAGACTCTGCTGCTCAAGGCTTCATCCAGCCTGGCCTTGAACAGCCATAGGGAGAAGGCATCCACAACCTCCCTGAGCAACCCATTCCAGAGTCCCGTCACACTTGTGCTGAAGAACTTCTTCCTAAGATCCAGCCTAAACCTACTCTCCCTCATCTTAAAACCATTCCCCCTTGTCCTGTCACTAGATACTCTTATGAAAAGTCCCTCTGCAGCCTTCCTGTAGGATCTCTTCAGGTATTGGAAGGCAGCTATCAGGTTACCCTGGAGTCTTCCCTTCTCTAGGCTGAACAACCCCAGCTCCCTCAGCCTATCGTCATAGCAGAGGTGGGAAATTACACTTCTCTTGTTCCTACTAATGACAACTTACTGTATTAATAAGCAAACATCTGTACTTCACCTCTGGAATTACCCCAACACCTTCCAAGTTCTAAAATACTCAGAAGAAAAATTCTGTTTCTTCAGTTCAGAACACTTTCCATTCTCAGGTTTTGTTTCTGAAGGTCATTTAGTTTTTCACTATGACCTTAATTTCAAATCAGTTTTCTTTCAGAACCAGTTTTTGTTCAGTCTTTTAAGCAAACACTGATTCTTAACATTATTCCAGCTGCTTTGAATTAGAAATGCCATTAGTGGTCTGAAAGATTTAGTTATAGCTTCTTTTAAGTATCTTTCCTGCTGAAATGCTGTTTTACATTATTTCCCGGTGTTCCTCAGATTCTGCGCCTAGGGCCAAGCTTAGGATTAGAAAATGGAAATTTAGAAGTCAGGTTGCAAATTTATTCAAAGTGTTTGGCAAGATTAATTAAAATTTACTATTCCCACCTTGGTGACCCATTCTGTGTGTCCAGTAAGGGTGTTCAGGCACGTTCCTGTTGATAAGGCCCATACTTTCACAGTGAAGTCTGCAGAGCCACTGACCAGAATATCAAGTTCATCGTTGTAATCCACACTAAAAACTACAAGCAGAGAGGGGACTAAATAAGGAATACCAGGCTCTGTGCATGTATTTTCCACTAACTAGTAGCCTCTAAATTAATTTAGTAACTGTGTAAGTGAATTATTGCACTGGACTCCTAAGCTAAGACTGCAAACATACTGATCTTTTCTTCCAAATTAAGAGTGTGTACATCGGTGGTTCCTTTATGGCTGGATTATGGCATAGTTCCTCTTTTAAGAGGAAATAATTAATAGAAAGTCAATTCCAGCAGGATTAGTACATTTGATAGAACTCAGTACTCATAGGAGAAAAGATATACAGCTAGCTCAGTTGAAGCTACTTTGCAGTAGAGGACAGAGAAATTAGTCACAAGGGAAATGGAAGCACAGATTCTCAAGTCCTCCTGTGGCCTTTGCTGTAAGGCAGTCTCCAGTCTGGGGCTACAAAGACTTGCTGTTGCCATGCTACCTAGGATTTGCCATTTTTTGGTAGACTCAAAAGTAATGAATAACCACAGCATTTAGCATTAGCTCCTTGCAATTGCCAACACTACATGGCTAAGCTCTGGCATTATGCAAGGGCAGACAGAGCTAAATCTGTTCTGGCCGCTTCCCCCTCCCCTCTTTCCACACCCCCTGCCCCTCAAGGTGACTTGGTAGAGAGCCTAAACAAAAAAAAGCTATTGTGCTGAGAGCTAACTTGAATTATAATGTGTTTGATGATGTTAGTGGAGTGGTGAAATCACAAATGGAAAGGTTTAACATACCTGCACCAGTATGTCCTCTAAAATGCTGTGTCTTTGCCCCAGAGCTCCATTCCCAACAGGCTACTGTGTTATCAAAAGATCCTGTTACAAGCTTTTGTTCATCAAACTTCACTGCAGCACAAGTGTGTGTCTGGATCCCATATATGCACTGACCTGTGCTTACATCCCACAGTTTTGCAGACAAGTCATCTGATCCTGGAATATAAAAGAACAGGGTAATTGGAAGCCAAGAGTCAATAGTATTTCCAATCCTATACCTGTCTTCCATGCTTGTACAGTATTTTCATGGAATCACAGATTGGTTATGGTTGGATGAGACCTCTGAAGTTCAACTCTTCCAACCCCTCTACTCAAGCAGGGTCACCTAGAGCTGGTTCCACAGGACTGTGGCCAGACAGCTTTTGAGTATGTATCCAAGGATGGCTACTCTACAGTCTCCCTGGGCAACCTATACTCACTCTCACAGTGAAAAGTGCTTTAGATGGAACCTCCTCATGTGTCCACCACCTCTTGTCTGTCACTGGGTGCCACTCAAAGGAGCCTGGCTTTCACCTTCCTCAGGTGTTCCTGTACACTGATGAGATCCTCCCTCAGCCCTCTCTTCTTTGCAATACAAAGTTCCAGCTCTCTCAGCCTTTCTTCATATGAGAGATGCTCCAGTCCCTTCATCATCTTCATGGCCCTTCATTGGACTCACCAGTGTGTCTATGTGTCTCTTGTAGAAAGGAGACCAGAACTGGACACAGTAGTCCCAATGTGGCCTCACCAGTGCTGAGTGAGCACCTCCCTCAATCTACTGGTAATTAAAATCCTCCTAAAGCAGCAGCTCAGGATATCTTTAGCCTTCTTGCAACAAGGGCATGTTGGTGGCTCATGTTCAGCTTGGTGTGCACCAGGGCCCCCAGGTAATTTTTCTGCTAAGCTGCATTCCAGCTAGGTGGCCTCCAGCATATACTGGTGCCATGCAGCTGTGCCTCCTCAGGGGCAGGGCTTTCAATCTTTGAATTTCCCCTTGTTGAACATTTTCTTACTAAATACTACTTCCAAGCTGCTTGAATGGTGAATGAACCCTAGTTTTAAGGCTCAGCACTACAGCAAAGCCCCTTGTTTTCATATTAATTAAGCTGAGATGTCTGCCCTTCCAGTTTCCTAACACCTTTTCTGCACCTGCCATAGACTGCAGCACTGCCTCTGACAGTGTCTGCTGAAACAGACACATACTGAATTTTAGTTTTAGGTAACACATCACTAATAGGTTTGCAGAGCCACTGGCACTGCAAGCTTTGGTTTGTTTCAGGTATAAAAGGAGTCCACCAAACCTTAAAAGACAGCAGATGAATTATGAGGCCCCCAAACCTGCCAGCTTCCTTTTGCTCCCCAAAAGTTTGACTCACGTTAAACTGTGTTAACATTATGAAAATTATCTGTCTGGTAAAGGAAAAGAAAATTGTCATTAATCATATAGATGGAGGGAGGGAGGGAAAGGGGGGAGAAAACAATTGAAAGATTCTCAAGTTCTCTGTCCTTCCTACCTGTACACAGAAGTCCATCCTTATAGTAAAGTGCATATACTCTGGCACTGTGTCCAATTAAAGAGGATGTCTCAAAGGCTTCATGGTCCTTCAGTTGCTTCATCCTTAAAATAGCCTTTAGGTAAACCTTCTTCCAATGCAGAGGATCCTGAACAGAGTCATCTATTTGCCAACCCAAATTCTTACATGCAGTCTGCCACACCTCTGTACAGGCACTTATAACCTTATTCCACTGCTTAGAGACGAGGCAACACGTGAGTAAGGTCTGAGGATCAAGCCATTTTAACAGATAAAAACTAAGTTCCAATGGAAGAAGTTTGAGGAAGTCCCTCTTGAGGAGAATCTCTAGATTATTGGAGAGGTGCCTGAGCTGGACTGCTCCACTCAAGCTAATCAGGTGATCCAGAGTTTCATTTTTCTGCAAGTCCGTCAGAGAAAGAAATGTAATAGAAATGTTATCAAGCCATGCTTCAAAGTCCTTTTTCTCCATAAGGTTATGGAAAAATTTACCTGTGATACATCAAAATACTGTATTAGTTCCGTTCAGAAAACAAGGGAAGCATCACATCTTTATTACTGGTACATCAGTATCCCAAGGGGCATGTTAACACAGACTGAGGTGACCAAACACATCTTAAATATCCATTGGGTTAGGACTAAGCACTTGCATGCACTTGGAACGAGCAGCTGTCCTGCAGCAGACTTAGCAGTGGACTGTATGGAGGTAGTGAGTGTCAGCATTCATTGTGAATGTTAACATCTTGTCCTAGGTTAACACTGCCACATTCTGAGTCCAACAAGGTCAGGGTTACTTTAAGTTTTAAACTTATTACAGCAAATAAGCACTGTTTTACAGTTGACTCCTGGATTGTACTGATAAAGGGAAGAAACCAAAGCACATAAGCAGAGTGATACAGGAGTTACTGGCAGAACTTGCTCAAAACCTTTGTCCTGAACTACTTTAAACACAAAGCAGGCAACTGTTGGTTGTTGAAAGGAGATACTGAGAGATGCCTGAAGAACTGTGATGTTAGCCATCTTTCTATTTCGCTCAGGCAAAGACTGTAGCTTGTGCAGCTCTAGTATCAGTTTTGACAGGTTTGCCCTGCTCTGACCTAAACATTTATTTATTTATTTATTCAAATTATTAGAGTTTTCCACCCTATTTTTTTTTCAGTTTATTTCCAATGAAAACAATTAACTGGGAAACTGAAGGTTTGAAATACTACCTCCTGAACTATGTGGCCTGTAGGTATTTATACTACCCTGTGGCATCTCAATAATCTTGGACAAGGTAAACAGCAGGCAACCAGTTCAAAAGCCATGACTGTTTATTTTGTCTGGATGATCTAATTCAATTCATTAGACAGCTGGCTGAATTTAATTCATAGATGCTCCCAAACCCAAAGAATTGAGAAATTTGGGTGCCAGTCCATTAGATGTTTATTTCTATGCAGACATTTCACCTTCATGGAGTAAGATCTCAGAGTACACCACTTAACATGGCATGGCAGGACAGAAAAGTGCAGTCTTCACAATGGAAGGCTGCACATGGCATGCAGTGGTTAATAAAAGGTACTGGGTGTGAAATGCACAGAAACAGCTGCTCCTATCCAGTCACAAGTTCATACAGTAACTTCTACTGCTGACAGCACTTACCAGCGTCCCTCAGCACCTACGGCAGAGAATACATTTTCTGTTCTAACAGACGTGTTCTTTTTAAAACGGACATAGATTTCTAACAGGCTCTTTATGAACAAAACATAGGTGAACTCTAAGGCGTTTGCTGTAGTCAGTACAGGAAGCTAACACTGAAACCAAGGGCTGCTGTCAGGCCCCGGAACCCGCGCTGGGAGCTACGCACGCTGGGCTCTTTCCTAGGTGCTATCCAGCCAGCCCCATCCGCTGCTCCCGCCCGATCCCATATACCTCCGCACGCAAACCGCACGGCGAGAACCGGAGACTTTCAGCGCCGCTGCTGCCGACAGCTGCCACCTGAGTCCCGTGGGTCGCGGCGCTCACCTCAGGTAGCGGCCAGGCGCGAAGAGTCCTTCGGCAGGCAGCCGCCACGGCCTCCCGGAGCCCGGCACGGGCTGAGGCTTCCCTGCGGCCATGGCTCCCACGGTAGGACGGAGCTCCCAGCACTTCCGCGGCCCACACTACAACCCGCGGCCACCCGCGGCAGGCGGTGGCCCTCGGACGGGACTCGGGCGCCTCAGCCACGCCTGGCGCGGGAGGGGCGGGGCGAGCCCCTGCGCCGGGTGAAGCGGCTCCCGGAGGCAGGGAGAGCGCTTCCCGGGACCCGCTGCTCGCCGGAGTCTGGCAGCTTCCGGCGCACCCCCGTGACGTCATCACTTCTCGCCGTCACGCGCGACACATTTCCGTCCGGACCGGCGGCTCTGGGTGCTGCGGCAGGCACTGCGGGCGGGGTCCGGTCTGGCTCGCAGCGCTGCCTGCGCAGCCCGGGCGGAGGCTCGTTAGCGGCTGCCCCTAGAGGAGCGGCGCTGGGGCGCTCCCCGCAGGCAGGGCATGGCTGCAGAAGAGTCTCGCCCTTTGCTGGGCTATGCCACGTCGGACTCCTACCCGAGGTGGGTGATCGCGGGCGCCGCGACCCGCCGCCGCCCCGCGGGCTCAGGGACAGTGCTGTGTGCCCTGGGGCTCAGCCGCCGCCGAGGGCTGGCAGCGGCCGCGGCAAGCTCTGGGCCGAGCCCTCTGCCAGCCCCGCCCGAGCATTACTGTCCCTAGTGAGGGTCTGGAAGCGGGAGGTGGGGGCGGCGTGATCCTTGTCGGCCTCTTCTGCCTCAGAGTGCAGAACAAGAAGTTGTACCTGGCCACGTTCGCTGCTGTCTTGGGACCGCTTAGCTTTGGCTTCGTGCTGGGCTATAGCTCGCCTGTTATTCCAGAGCTGAGGAAAATCAACGATCCTAAATTAAGACTGGACAGCAATCAAGCCTCATGGTTCGGGGTAAGTCGCTGTACGATGCATTGCCACTGTGGAATTTCATGTGAAATCACAGGTCAGAAAGGTGCTGCTGATAGGAGAAGGATTTACTCCTTCTCAGAATGAGGACAAGGCCAGATCAGAATAATGAAATGTAGGTTTTTTTCTAAACCTGATGGTCGATTCGGATTTCTTCAGAGTAACAGTGCTGTAAATGCTCTGCTAACTTTGTGAGCATATCTAATAAATGCTCCACTTACTTCAGCTTATTCAGCAACCTCTCCTGGGCAGCCTGCTCCAGGCCTGTGTCACACTCAGCAAAAAAGTTTTTCCTCATGGTAATATTTTATTCTGAAAGTGCCGGCAGACTCTTGCACATTCATTTAGAAGCTGCTGTTTACTTTTCAATATTATAAGAGAAATTGCTGTTATTTATTTTTATATATGTCTAATAAATTTTTTTTTTTTAATTTTTTTTTTTAGTCAGTGGTAACGTTAGGAGCTGCTGCTGGAGGCATACTGGGAGGCTATCTTGTGGATAAAGTAGGGAGGAAGCTGAGCCTAATGCTGTGCTCAATACCTTATGTTTTTGGCTATCTGGTTATTATCTCTGCTCAGAATGTTTGGATGCTCTATTTTGGACGAATGCTGTCTGGCTTAGCCAGTGGGATCACTTCACTTGTTGTTCCAGTAAGTAAGATGTATTTCTTGGGGAGGTGGGCATATGTGGTGGGAGTTTTGTGTATGGGCTTTCTGTTTCTTTCTCTGTAGCAGTATTGCAGGTGGTTTGGGTGAAGTAACAGAATAGCCAAAGCAGCCTGTGAATTTAGAATGTGCTTCTTTTCATACAATCATGTTTTGCTTGGCTTTCATCATGAAGATGGGGTTGTGATCCTGTCCATAGAGTCTGTGTTCAGGTGAGCTGTTCACTGTGAACCTCATAGGGAGTGAAATAATTTGCACTCTTAACATTGAATTAAAAATCATTTGTTCATTGCAAACAGTTCTGTGTGTGGCCTGAGCTCTGTCGAGAGAGGTGATTCTTCCTCTCTACACCACTCTTGTGAGACCCCACCTGGAGTACTGTGTCCAGTTCTGGAGCTGCTATTACAAGAAAGGCATGGACATGCTGGAACGTGTCCAGAGAAGGACCGTGAGGATGAGGCTGGAGCTCCTCTCCTATGGAGACAGACTGAGAGAGTTGGAGTTGTTCAGTTTGGAGAAGAGAAGGCTCTCAGGAGACCTTATTGTGGGCTTCCAGAATTTGAAGGGGGCCTACAAGAAAGCTAGTGAGGGTCTTTTCAGGGTGTCAGGTAGTGGTAGGGCTGGGGGAATGGATCCAAGCTAGAGGAGGGGGACATTTAGATTAGACATTAGAAAGTTTTTCACCTTGAGAGTGGTGAGATACTGGAACAAGTTGCCCAGGGAGGTGGTGGAATGTTTCTAAAGCTAGGCTGGATGTGGCTCTGGGCAAAGTGGAAAGTGCCCCTGCAAGGGGGTTGGAACTGGATGATCCTTGAGGTCCCTTCCATCCATGATAATTCTGTGATTCTGTGTTTATGCAAAGCCTGTTCCAAGCTCTAGAGTGCTTTATCATAATGTTTCTTTTTGAACATGGCCAACAAAAGCAGCTCTTACTAATGTAAATTCATTTCACCTCTGGGATACTGATTCAGTGTCAATTTTGTGCTGACTTAGGTCCTCCCCTTTTTCCCAGGGTTTTCCTATCACCAGTACCCACCTCTAAGATGGTAACTCACTACATTTTACTGAGGCTTTTTCTAAGGAGAGCAGTTACTAGGAAATGCAGAAATGAATTCCTTATCAAACCCTTGATCCAAAACTGGACAGAAATAATTATTAGGTGTTTTCTCCCTGTGTTTTAGGTGTATATATCTGAAGTATCTCATCCTAAAGTCCGTGGTATGCTTGGCTCTTGTGTTCAGCTGATGGTGGTGACTGGCATCCTGGGAGCCTACGTTGCAGGTATTGGGGTTGGGGCTTTTGGTTACAAGAGACAATCAGTGCATGGAATGAAAGCACTGCACTGGAGAACTGAAAGTAGATGTGAATTTGTACAGCTGCTCCATGTTCACAGTCCTCTGTTCTTTCCCTTTTGTTACCCAGGAGTAGCACTGAGATGGCACTGGCTGGCAGTGTTGGGTTCTGTGCCACCCTGCATGATGCTGCTGTTCATGTCCTTCATGCCCGAGACGCCCAGGTTCCTGCTGAGCCGCAACCAACCCTCCGAAGCTGTGGCTGCTCTGCGCTTCCTGCGCGGACCACAGGCAGACCACGAGTGGGAATGTCAGCAGATTGAAGCTGGTGTTCAGGAAGAGGTGATGGGAATCTGAAAGCACTTTTAGTATGGAGATAATAACTGACAACCCTACAGTGTAATTAAGGGGCTTTTACCAAAGCTTAGATAACAGCATTTGCCACAAGCGCTGGTCCAGACCTGCTCCCTCATGCAAGTAACGTCCAGAAGCAAGGGAGAGTCTTTCAGTCTTCTTCCTCTTCCTTTCAGCTGCTGCTGTTGCATTGGCTGCCATCAGTGTACATGAGCAGCAGTCAGGCTCTTGATCTTAACTAGATGGCAGCTATCTGGTTTTTAGCTTTGGTTAGCAGTTTTGTTCAGCACCTCTAGCACTGATTTCCTGTTTGTGTTGTATGAATGCACTTTCAGTTCCTCCTCTAACAGAATCACTTGGACTCATGTGAGATGTGTGCTTAAACAGGCAGTTTGGTTTCTGCAAACCCTGAATTCAAACTTGTTAACTTTTTTCTACAAATTGCTGTCAGTTTCTGTGTAGAACCTGGGAAAAGGGGAAAAATGCTTTTCTGCAGTTCTCAGCTATTTCAAATATAAACATTTTTGCAGCTAAGGAACTTAGTTTTGCTGAAGGGAAAGTGGGGAACTGCCTGAGTTTGAACGGACTGGAATGTTCTGAGGAGGGTCTGTGGTGTTGTTGGTTTTGTTATTTGGTTTAAAATACGAAATTTTTCACCAAATCATCATTTCATCTTTGTTAACAGGAACTGAAACTCTCTGAATTTAAGAACCCCTCCATCTACAGGCCACTTCTGATTGGTGTGGCTCTGATGTTCTTCCAGCAAGTAACAGGCATTAATGCAATTATGTTTTATGCAGAAACTATCTTTGAGGATGCAAATTTCAAGGTAATTTGGGCGTGTTTCTAACCTGACAAATGTGCTGTAGTTTCAGCTCAGTCAGTGCTAGAGAAAGTCTGAAAACCAGAACAAACTGACCTGGTAATGATCCTGCCTGTGTCATAAATAACAGGCTTTTTTGGTTGGGATTCTAGATACCTCCTTGACCCTGTTACTGTGGCATACCTGAGTGTTCTGGTGATCTGGGGGAGAAGGATGTTGTATTCTGCTGAAGCTTTGATACTGACAGAAATTCCTTCCTGTTATAGTCATCTTCCTATTAAACATCTGTTATTAGAGTTACACATGCAATGGTTCAGAGAAAGCAAACCTCTAGGAAGAACCTGTGGTTTAAGTTTATTAAGAGACCAGGGTGGTGTGTTAATTGGTGATGTCATCTTTCCTTTCCCCCCCCGCCCTGCTGTCTCCCTCACCTTTTGATTTGTGTAGCATAGTCTCTCTTCTTTCTGATGCAAGAAACAAATGCTTGATAAGTGATCCTCTTACTAGCCTGAAAGAGCAAACTCTCCCTACCTCTTACTTTGTTTCAGGACAGCAGAATGGCTTCTGTTGTTGTGGGGTCCATACAAGTGTGTTTCACTGCTGTGGCTGCACTTATCATAGATAAAACGGGACGAAAAGTGCTGCTTTATATATCTGGTAAAACTTGCTACTGAATTCTGGTCAGTAAGAGAAATTACTCTATATAGTACCACACTACTATAGCATCATACTACTAGATAGGAGTCCTAACTGATGGGGAATAAGTACTGCAATTTATGCATTTTAAGTGGTTTGTTTTATGATGTGGTGTAACATCTAAGGGGAAACTATGATGTTATATTTACAGTGTGGGTGAAACTCTTTGAAACTACCTTTGTGTCTTCTTACCAGCCAGTTTTTGTTCTGAAATAGCTGTGCCACTGAGGCAGTTCTTACTGCTGTGATCACTTTGCTGCTTAATAATATTCAGTGTACATTCTCCTACCCAAGCTGTCAACAAATAACTATTTCCAAGTAATTTCTCTGTGGCTGCTGCTACTTTCATAGAATTACAGAATCAATAAGGTTGGGAAAAAACCCTCTTAAGATGATCATGTCCAACCTTCATGGCACATTATGGTGTTTAGTTAAGACTAGAGTTAACAATTGTAACTTTACAACCAAGTGTGCTAAATAAAGCTAATTCTGTTTGATACAGTTGTTGTGCTGCACACTCACTAGTAATGACTGCTGCTGGTGTTTAGAATGCTTGGCTAGCACTCAAGGCCAGTGATTATTTCCAAGAACAGTATCTTTTGAGACACTTCTGTGAGGGCCAGCATGTCTTCTATGTTCTGTCTGTCAGAAGAACGCCCAAGTGGCAACTAGTGACAGCTTGATTATTGCTTGCTTTTCAGGGATGATCATGGCTCTCAGTACTGCTTCGTTTGGGCTTTACTTTAAAGTGGTCCTTCCGAATCAAAACAACTCCTCAAATCCTGATGTATGGTTCACTCTAAATGCAGCATCCCCAGGGACAGAAAGCAGCATGTCCTGGCTTGCAGTGGTGAGCCTAGGGCTCTTCGTTGCTGGTAAGTGGAACAGGCTTCTAAGTGGCCTTTACACAAACCCCAAACTTTCTGATGAATGTGTTCCTTTTGTCACACCATCAATGAATGGAAATGAGTTATGTCTTTGACAGACCTTTTCAGTGTCAGCATTCACAGCCCTGCTGGCAGAGCTTGCAGCTTAGCTACACCAATTCCCTGGAAAATGAATTGATACCTCCTTGTGCTACCAGAAGCAGTAATGGCTCAGGTTAAACTGCTGGAAAAAACAGGCTTGTAGCATCTTAGCCACACTGAACTCGGCAATGCTGCAAGGCAGCAACAGGTAGGAGCAGAGTTTTCAAGCTGACCACTTCATCAGAGACTTTTGTGGCAAGAAGTTCTGCTTGTTAAGAATATTCTTGTAATTCATTTGATGCAAAATGCACTAGTGCTGTTCCATGCTGCCCTAAGATAACTTAAAATACCTTCTGGGAGAGGTACTTCATTACTGGAATCATCCAAGAATTGAGAGTGAAAATTGTAGTCCCTTTACTTGACTAACTGGGGCATTGTTCAGTCTTCCCTTTAACATGTACTTAACTTGCATTCTCTGCTCTTTCTGATTGCAGGCTTTGCCCTTGGCTGGGGCCCCATTCCATGGCTGGTGATATCAGAAATCTTCCCCCTTAAAGCTCGAGGCGTTTCGAGCGCCGCCTGCGTGCTGACCAACTGGATCATGGCCTTCTTGGTTACCAAAGAGTTTCAGGATCTCCTAGTAAGTGTCATTGGTTACAAGCTGAAAGTTCTTGTCAGAGGGGAGTTTATTAAAGATGCTCCTGAGAGAGCCTTGAGCCAGGGTCTCCTCTGGCAATACAGAGCTGTAGATGCACAGCAGTGAGCTGCAGTAACCTGGGGGTTTTGTTGTTTCCCCTCCCTCCAGGCTTTCTTAACGTCTTACGGCACCTTCTGGCTCTTCTCCGCCTTGTGCTGCCTCAATGTAACTTTTACAGCCTTTTACGTTCCTGAAACAAAAGGACAGACCCTGGAACAAATTGAGGCCTACTTCAGGAGATCTTAAAGCCTACAGCTTTTTATACTGATGTGAAACCTTCCCATCACGAATTATGGTGTTACGGTTGAAACTGACTGCATCATCTGGGGGACGGCTGCTCCTAAACTTGCTACCCAATAATTTTAATGAATTGTGTAAAATCTGAACTCTTGGTTGTTTTTTAAAACAGCTCTGGGGAATCTGCACACACACTTCTGCATGCTGCTCCCTGTGGTAAATCTCCCTTCTGCAAGTCTTGGACATAATCTTTTTGATTCCTGTGTTCTTTTTACCTGGTGCAGACTGACAGTAATGGCCAAGGAAAAATGTGAAATGTATCTTTTTCTTTTATTCTAAGGTGTAAATTAAGATCTAATTTTGTATAAAGTTAAATTTTCCTTGCTCCACTTTTCCCTTTCCTTTTGAGCATGGTTACAGTGAAAACATGAGTGATGGAATCTGGCCACTCATCATTTTACTTTGGTGTAGCTTCTGCTGTTTCTAGAATGCCTGACCATAAGGCTTGGTCCCAGCTGGAGATGAATGAGTGACTTTCATGGGTGTGAGTGTCACGCTGACCAGGAATGCATTTAAATCACAAGGGATGCAGGTCATAGGAGAATGTATTTTAGCAATGCTTTTTCAAAAGGAATTACAAGGTCTTGGAGGCAGCAAGCATATACTCTTAGCCAGAAAAGGAGAAAAACTATTTTGTAGTGTTAAAGGGTAAAAGATCTCAGAATGGAGCAGATATGGAGTCCAAAAGATGCCTATAAACACAAACCACTTCTGGATTATAGTTCTTATCAAAGATGGGCAACGCTTCAGACACAAGCACCAGTCTCACAGTTATGATACAGCACTTCAATGAATAACATCTCTGAAACAACATCTCTAAAGAACTCAAATGGAAACAGTAATCCAGAGCTATCTGCAATTGTGTACTATCTCCTGTCTTTAATTTCTTGTCTGCTGAACCAATTTGGAAAAGCCATTAGCTCTGCATGTGTAAAAGAAAGAAGTGAGGTCAAATTTATGGTTTATTACATATGAAGGAATAAATCATCTGTTATTCCTTCACAGAGGTGATAAATGGCACTTAGAATAGTTCCAGCTGCAATAGGACTGTTTCTATTTGGATGTCACATCTAAAACACAAACCATACATACTATCACATGACAGTAAAAACAATGTAATACATCAGCAGTTAAGACAAGTGGTAGATAAAGATTTTTTTTGATCACAAACGTAGCAACAGTCTTAACAATATGCAGTTACTAAATTACAAAGCAGTCTGCTAACATTCAAAGACTTGGTTAAACCTGACGGTCCAGGTTGATGACACTTTTTGCATAAACCTTTAGAGATATAACATTTTCCATTTGACCAGATAAATACCTTAGAGCTATACATAAATATCCAGAAAATAATAATCTCTTAAATCTTCTCTTCCAGTCATGTGCTAATGATTTCCAGTAGCAAACAGCAGTCAGTCAGTTGCAAGTCAGCAACAGGGTGAAGCAGCTAGGCAGTATACAGCTGGTGAAACTGCTCAACTAGTATGAGTAGAAATACTTTGACCTGCATGCAATGCAGATGTTTGCTGCATACTGTCATTTGAGCTTTCCTGTGTTCATATCAGGTTCTCAGGGAATCATTTGTTCCTCCACAAAATCAGGCTAAGCCTATCTGAGAAAACACTGCCTGGACAGAATGGACAAGCACTATGTGTGTGAACCATGACATCAAACTTAGCAATGACATTTTCACACACACAGAAGGCAACAAAAGTAATTCTGAAGTATTTTGTGAATTGCAGATGGGATTTCCCCAACCCCCCCACCCCCGCCCCGGGTTTACTTTAAATTCCTCTATGTGACTTTTAATCCCTTAAAACCTGTAGTAGAAATTACAAATATATACACATACCTATGTATACTCATACATGTGTGTGTATATATTGAAAAACCAAACCCCAAGGATGATCTGTCTGCCATGCACACTAAGCCAATGGCTCTGAGCTGCTGCAGCTGCAAGCACAAGTTACAGACCCACACCTTTAGGAAAACATGCATGAAGTGGAACTTGGTCAATATCTGTAGAACACCAGAAAGTAAAAGGCAGGAGCAGAGACCTTGAACATCTCTTAACTGTTGTGTAATAGTGTTACAGCTCATGTGAGTGCCACCAGTCCCCTGCCCTATCGAGAACTCTTTATTTAGTTGACTGACAGTATTCAAATAAATAAATTTTAAAAATTATTTTAAAAATATTAATATGGCTCTACCAATCAATTCTAAATGCTGGCACATCTGTAGAATAATCACATGAAGGCAGCAAACTCTCTGCATTCAGGGTGCCTCCTGCATCCTGTATGTTACACCTTGCAGAAACCAACCAACCAAACAAGCAAATAAAACTAACAAACAAAACCAACCCTCAGCCCCCAAGAAATGGAAACAGCCAAAACAAACAAACCAATTTAAAAAAAAAACCCATACCAGGAGAGGGCTTTAATCAGAATGTATCATCAGAACAGTCCCTACTTGTTCCTGCCAAACCAGCTGAAAGTATCCACGCATCCATTCAGTCTAGAGTCCAGATCTCTCACTGCCACAAATAGCACCCAGCCCTCAAATTGCATGTGGGTCATTATCTCTCCTCAGAAGGAAGTGTTCTGTTCCTTTCAAACATTTTATAAATCTATGTTTACAGCACTGCAACTAGAAGAAAGCTGGACAAAAACAACTGCAGCAGTTCCTGAAGCCCAAACTGTCTAAACTGTAGAAGGGGTTTAGCAAAGCTTCAGCCTTAAGAGCTGTGTATTACATGTGTGAGAGTATTAACAGCTTGTGTGTCTCAGGGCTCTTAAGCCCCAGTCACACTTGAAAGCTGTGGTGATGGTTTATGCACATCCTGTGATGTGAGGAGTAACTCAGAACCTTGGATCCTCCTTTTGAACAAACTCAAAATGCAGCATGGCACTGAGCAACCTGACACTGCTGCTGTTAGGAATGGAGGTGCAGGGGTGTGGGCACTGGACTAGATCTGCAGCAGTTCCTTTCAGCCTCAACTATTCTGTGATTCCACGCAGAGGAACCCAAGTACGTTCTAAATGAACTGCCTGTATGGCCTAATGCTCACACCAAAGTAAGTGACATTCCTACAGTTTAGTCAGACTAAGGCACAGTGCTGAAATGGTGACAATACCATAAACCAGAAGGGGTTAAGAGCCCCACCTCCTCCAACAAATCCACCACGTGGGACAGAAAACATTTCTTGCAGAGACTTATCTGAGTCCAGAATGAGCCTTCAGTTGACCTTAGCTTGAGAGCAAATGTTCAACCTGGTACAATTCTTCCTTCACAGAAAGAATTTGTATTATCCACCTGCAGCAAGATTTTCCAGTGTATTCCTCCCTTAGAACAACACCCACCTTACACAGCTGCAAAGGTTTGCTTTTCTCTCATCCATGGGCAGTCCACACCAAGAATGCAGGCTGAAGGCAGCTTTACGGTGAGACATGAAAGTAAGAAGGGTTGTGCTTGGGGTGGCCTCAGCTACAACATGAGCTCAAAACTGCTTCCTAACCTGCAATGAGGAGTTGCATGCACATGCTGGAAAAGCAGAAGGGGAATGACATGGCTCTGAGGCTGGAGTGAACAGCAGTAAACTGTCCATCCCAGCAGCCTTCCAACAAGCCTTGCCATCCCACACTGGTCTAAAGTTGGAGAGGTTGCATAGCTGTGTAAAACCCTTGCCCTTTAGAAGTGATGCACAAGAGTTTACATATCGGTCTCACCAGTTGGCTTTTGGTTTGATTTTAATTAGCAGTCTGAATGGTGTGGATCTAGACAGAAACCATGGCTAGAAGCTAGTTCAGAGCACGCCAACTAGTTGCACTAAGAGGCATGTAACTCGTGGCTCAGAGCCAATAGAAATCACATCTTTGTGCAATGGGTATTTGTCCAGCTGTGCCAGCATTTTCACATTACTGTGTGATTGTCTTTTGATGCAACGAATGAGATAAGGACTCTCACAGAATTTGGTTCTTGTGGCTTGTGTCAAACAAAACTGGAACACTATTACCACACTCTCTGCCTTCTACCTATGCTCTGGGCTGCTCTTGTACAGTAAGTAGGTAGTACACTACATATATATGACTGTAAAGCCTCAGCTACCATCTCTAGGTGTCATATAAACCAAAGTAATGCTGCCTAATCCCTCCCAACTTGTTTTGTTAGGTCCTATATCACCTTTACACCCCTACAATACACACTGATTAAGAACAGAAGCGACAGCTCCAGAAGTGGCAGCCTTGTTAAGGCACTTACATTAGGAATGAAGTCAGGACATTTATTTCCAGGGTTCAGGTCCTTCCTGTCCTATGAGAGCTAAGTCTGTTAGGTCTGGTAGTTCCCACTGTGACCTGCTTAATGTGTGAGGTGCAGGCTGTTAAGTGGAGCTATAGCAAAAAATTCAGGTGGGAGAAGGCAGTTGCTCAGCTTCTCTCTCCCTACTATACCAACATCCTGTTGCTGAGATGTACCATGAAGCTCATCTGATCTGGTTTAGCTTAAGCAATCAAATTTAATCTGTCTTCCTTACAGTTCTGCTGTTTTGTATTTGCTAGATGTCATCAATGCTGTGATTACAGGCAGACCTTCAAAGGTTCTCACACTCCCTCTTGCTTTACAGCTACTGCTGTGCTTCTGGTTACAGAAAGGATCTCTTGCCTTACAGCCCCTCTCTCTGTAATTAGGCCTCAGTTGTGACACAAATGCTACATCTATACATGTCCTGAATACCATCACAGCTGGTGGTCAGGCTTTCTGTCAAGCTTTCCTCCTCCTTCTTCATGTCTCTAGTGCTCCATCTCTAAAGCTTGTCCTTTCAGGATACCAAAATGCGTTTGTCCACGTTCCTCAAAATAAGTATTTAAATCTCCATACATTGCTTCACTTGAGCTATGGTTTAGTCGTCTTAAATCATGCTAGAACATCTGCAATATATTTAAAATCTGATATCCTAACAGTGCAAGGCAAAGTTTCCAGTTAAAATTGTATTTTAACTAAAGCCCCAGTTTTGCCATCCACTGGTACAGTCTTTAGAAACACACACGCACACACACACAACCAAAAATTTACACATCAAGAAATCTGTTTACAGAAAAAGATGGTGCTTTTGCTTTCTAAAATCATCTAAGTGTGAGCAGCACTTCCCAAAGTGGATTCAGTACGTCCACAAAAAGTGTTTGCAGCTTCCAAAAGAATAAGTAAGCACCACGTGATACTTTCAAGAGTTTTAAACCTTAGCTGCCCAGATAAATAGGACAAAGTCAATTAACACCATCTCTAGAAGTAACATTCTCAAGAAGAATGACAAAGAATTGCAAAGACTTTGAGCTGGCACTTCCTTTTAGAGGCTTATTAAGGTTTACCCCACACAGCTATGGGTGCAAAAGTACTAAAGTAACATTAGCCACTAGTTTGTACTGATTCTGCTCCTAGGTTAATAACTGTTGAAAATATTGCTTCTTCCCTCCATCAGCCACTCCAGCTGAGAGTAAGAAATGATCCTTTCAGATAAGGCCTTGCATATTTTCTCAAGGTGGAGCAATGAAGCCATTTTATATATATATATATATATATACACAATAAATTGGGCAAAAAGTACTTTGCAAAAACAGTTTTACATTCAGACAGACCAAGGCTAAAGGCACACATCTCCAGATGGTCATGCCTGGACAGAAAGTGAAATCATTGACAGGTGAATGATCTTACAAAATAAAATCAAGGATACAGAAGTATTTCTACATATAGAACAAGAAATAATTGCTAATAAAGCTAAGATCTTCATATATAAAAAGCCTGGAAGCATCACGCTTTCATGATTAAAAAAAAAAAAAAACCCAAAACAAACAAAACCCTTTCAAAACACTGTTAAAAATTGATTTTTGGCATAGAGGAAAGGGTTAAAAAAATAAACAAACAATAAAATCAAGCTGTAAACATGAAACCCTGTCCTTTAACGTAACTAAAGATCTAAGATGACTATTTCATCACAGAAAACTAGCTTCTTAGCAGTGGAATTTCAGCCTGGATCCAGTCAGAGAAGTATGATCAGCTGGAAGAATGACTGACACTGTTGGTGCAAGTGCAGCCAAGAGCTAATGCTGATGCCTGCACAGGAATCTGTGTGCAGTCAAAAAGAAAATCACAGACTCACAGAATGTTAGGGGCTGGAAGGGACCTTAAAAGCTTATCCAGTCCAATCCCCCTGCCAGAGCAGGATCACCTATACCAGATCACACAGGAACACATCCAGGTGGGTCTTGAATATCTCCAGAGAGGGAGACTCCACAACCCGCTCTGAAACTTAGGGGTTGGTTCTTCAGCCTGTCATCTGTAGGTGCACTGCACTAACAGTTTTCAAGTAAACAGAGAAAACCAACTTTTGTTGTTATTGTTGTTTTGGGGTTTTTTTTTTTCCTGTTTGCCTTTGTGTTGCTTTGTTTTTAACTCTCAGTTCTGAAGGAACATTTGGAAAAGTTCGGTGTTTTCTATAAAAAGTCTCTCTGCTCAAGGATTCTTAACACCCAAACAGTTTTCAAGTGTCTCCATTAAAAAAAAAAAAAAGGTGCATGGACAGGTCAGAGCAAAGAAAGCAGCATCTTCAGATCTTACCTGATTTTTATAGAACAGCCTTGATTCTTCAGTAAACATACCACAGCTGCATCATTTCAAGGACAGACTGCACTGTTTGGAAAGACCGCGCTCGCAAGCCTTTTGTTTTGCTTTGCTTTGTTTTGTTTTAAAGACTGAAAAACCAAAAGGAGTAACTTATGGTATAAAATTCCTCTTCCCACATGACATACACTGTTGTAAAACAACTCATGGAGGTAAGAACAGCAATTAACTGTCGTTCAGGTATCTCAAATTATAAGAAGCTTAGAACAAGTAATGCTTTTTATTTACTTCGGTTTCAGCCTAAACCTCTCTTTGATTACCTACTGTTAGAAATGCCACAAAAAGTAATGGTTCATTAACTGAGAAAAGAAAACATAACCTATCTCAAAGATATAAGCATCACCAAATCAGGCTGAGCTAGCCAGAACAACATGGGTTCTATAAAGATTAATCACCAATACTTCCAGCCACGTTTTACCACTAGAAGCAGTGTTTGTGACATTCCCATAGAGCTCACAGAGTTGTAAGAAAATGTGAAGTAAAGAAGAAGGGATTTAAGAGTGTCTTCACTTCAAGTCAATGAAGTCTTCATCATATAAAGAAATGGGCTGAAATGGACAGCTGGAGGGTGAGCTCTCCTCCCTGTTTGCCAAAGTGTCAGGATCTGAACTAGTGGAAAGATGACGTCCTTCAGAAAAGCTTTCAAAGGAGCTTGAGATTATTCTGCAAAGAGAAAGACAAATGTTACTAAAGAAGTACACAGGTCAGGGTGAGTAGCATCAGTGACTACTTCTAGATTCAACCAAGTTACCCTAAAGAGAGAGGCAGACCATTAAAACTGAGTTTTGCTCTATTTCACTCTACTGAAAATCATCACAATGCAGTGTTAATGAAGCCTCCTACCCAGATCGTTTGCAAACAGCGAAACGGTGGTTCCAAGCAGTACTTTGACATTGCAGCAGAGTGTTTATTTGTGTTGGTAATCTCAATCATCTGTATCTTGGCTGAACTCTGCCACTACTCTACACAAACATAGGTTATGAAAACAGAGAAAACGAGACTTGACAGGGCAGGCAAGCAGAGCCAAACAGACAGTGCTGTGGGACTTCTCTGCAAAACTGATTCTGGAAAGGGCAACACAAGAGCATACAAAGGCAACAGCAAGTGAGGCTGCAGAGTGCAGATCTAGTAGTCCAAATTCTAATCACAGAATTAAAATGTTAGGGGTTGGAAGGGACCTCTAAAGATCATCCAACTCCAACCTCCCTGCCAAAGCAGGATTACCTGGGGCAGGTCACACAGGAAAGCATCTAAGCGGGTTTTGAAAGTCTCTAGAGAAGAAGACTCCACAACCTCTTTGGGCAACCTGTTTCAGTGCTCCATGACCCTCACCATTGAGGAGGTGACAGGTTCAGTGGGCAGCAGGACTTCACAAAGCCTTCCTTTGTTCATTAAAATATCTTTAGCAGAAATGATAATAATTTCCTATGAGTACTTAGATACTCTACTAAACATGTTGGCATGAAATTCACACTGGTATACAAAGGTCTCAGTCAGCTCCACACCAACTGAGCTCACATGGATGACCATCTCTGAAAACATTTACATTCTGGCACTTTCTTTTCCAACACCAGCACACTTGTATATTTACCTGTCACTACTGGTTGATCTTACTGCTCCCTGCTTGGGGTCTGACTGTCTTCGAGGAGCCTTTTTTTGCTTCTGTGCACTTTCTGTCTTGGGTATAGGCTCATCCAAGAGGCCTCAACAAAGGAATAAAAGACTTAATACTCTCAACAGAAAACAAAGCATTCATGAAAACACAAAGGTATCTTTCACTGCTTTCCACTACTAACTCCACAGTTTCTACCTGGCTGAGATATGGTCACTTTGTACATGACCAGACCCTGGCTAGGCTCTCTGCAAATGTTTTCTCAGAGTTCCATTTCTTTGTTTTCACTCTTTATTTATGAATGCTGGTTGCATGTTACAAATGTAATGGTCCAAAGCTCAGAAATTTTATCTTTGGCAATTGATATGTACAATGAAGAACAAGGAGAGTTTACCCAGCAATTCTTTACGTGTCCTGCTTGCAATTTCTTTAATTTCCATACGAGATAAGGACAGTGAGTGAGTAACTGGAAGAGGGGCAATGCCAGTGGGTGTTGTAGTAGTGATGACCTTGGGAGCCAAAGGTGACTTCAGAGGTCGTTCAATGCTTCGCCCAACGAGATTGCTGAGAGGAATTTTGTACAGGTTTTTGCATGGAATTTCACCTGGAAGACAGAAGGAAGCAAAACATGTGACACTTCAGCAGTGGAGGCAGTTCTTAAAACTTCCACATGAAAAGTTATAGAGAAAAGTTCAGAGAGGTTGTGGAGTCTCCTCCTCTGGAGACATTCAAAACCTGCCTGGACCTGTTTTCTCTGTGGCCTGCTTGAGGTGATCCTGCTCTGGTAGGGGGGCTTGGATTAGATGATCTCTAGAGGTTCATTCCAACCCCTAACATTCTGTGATTCTGTGGAGAGTTACACTCATTGTTCTGGGTGCTTTTTGATTCAAAGATTGTTCTTGCCCCAGAGATCTTTCAGTATAAAAATGCTAGGATGAGCAAGAAATATAACCACAGTGTGCAGATTTGCAATCTGACTTTGAGAGTGGCATGATTTAGCCCCAGTTGGTAACTAAACACCACACAAACCCAAAACGGAGAGGAAAAGGCTGACTCTTGGAGATATGATGAATCAGCAGCAGAAGAGGGAAGTAAATTCACATGCCCTGAGGCTGATATTCTTACTATTACACCACGACTCTGCACTCTGTGCAGTGCTTCCCATGTGATTCTCCCTCTTTACTCTGCTCTCATCAGATCCCATCTAGAGTCCTGTGTGCAGTTCTGGAGCCCCCAGCACAGGAAGGACATGGAGGTGTTGGAGTGGGTCCAGAGGAGGCCACGAAGATGCTCAGAGGGCTGCAGCAGCTCTGCTATGAGGACAGGCTACAAGAGTTGGGGCTCTACAGCCTGGAGAAGGCTTCCAAGAGACCTTATAGTAGCCTTCCAGTATCTGAAGGAGGCCTACAGGAAGGCTGAGGAGGGTCTTGCAATGACAGGACAAGGGGCAATGGGTTTAAACTGGCAGAGGGGAGATTGGATGTTAGGAAGTTCTTTCCAGTGAGGGTGGTGAGACACTGGCACAGGTTGCCCAGGGAGGCTGTGGCTGCTCCCTCCCTGGAGGTGTTCAAGGCCAGGTTGGACGAGGCCTTGAGTGACCTATACTAGTGGGAGGTGTCCCTGACTATGGTAGGGGGTTGGGACTAGATGATCTTTGAGTCCCTTCCAACCTTACCATTCGATGATTCTATGATTCTATTTAATACGCTGCAAGTACATTTGAGCCTGGATTTGGGTGTCATAAACCAGAACATGTTTTCCTAATTCCTAGAAGAAAAACCCAAGAACTTACCACCAAATAGCACTGGCTTTTAAAAACCAGTGGCTTTTAAACCACTGGCTTTTAAAAATCATAATTGATTCCTTTCTCCTTTTCCCTTTTGCCAGTAGTGCAGCAGCAGATTGAAGTGAGGAAGATATACATACATCTTGCATTACCTAGCTGCTGTTTCCTTGTTTCTCCATTATTGTTTCCCTATAGACTGCTTGTTCACATTATGCTAAATTGCCTGTGCAAACTCCTTTGAGGCTACAATTTCTACTTACTTTTGGTTTGCAGAAGAGCTTTAACCAACCAGTGGTATTTTGGTGGCATTTTATACCTCTTTTTGCATTAACCATGGCCATATTGCCAAAGACTCATCAAGCTACTGGAGCTTAATTCCTCCAGAACAGTGCTATCATGCATTTAGAAGAGATATTAAGGGGCAATAGCAGAGCCAAGTGCCTCACAGCTGTGGGTAACCAGAAAATCTCTATTTTATAGATACTCAAAATCTTTTGCCTGAGCAATTTTATCTCACTAAAGATCCTCTGCACCAAGATGTGAGAGTTATTGGAATGATCTGAGATTGTTATTCGAGCTGCCTGGAACCCACATTACCTTCTAGAGAAGAAAGAGGAGATTCTGGCATTTCATGAGCTGCCGGTGTTTGAGGAGAACTCGTTGAACTCATTTCCTTAGAGCTGCTGTCAGATGATCCACTTACAGCAGCAGCAGCTTTAAAATAAATATCTGACTGAAATGACAAATTGCTCAGCATTAGTAAACCCAGACTTGCTTACCCATTTTCCAAGTAAGAGCTCAAACATTTGCCCACTCTGCTTTAGTGCCACTATTGCTGCATTGCTGCTCAGTCAGCTAGAGCTGGTTATGGAAAAGTTATCCCACTGCAAGTGGAGGGAACATCTGTAATGTTGAGGATAGCATTTGCCCCATCAACAGTCAAGTATCTCAGGTCTGCATTACTTTGAGCAATAAAGAACAGTGAGATCAATTCTGATTCTCTTTGAACTTGACATAAATTAAGAGCACACAGGTGAACAGTTACCATAGATCGAGCAGCACACATTTCAGGTTTGGTTTGTTTGGTATTTAGCTGTGGCAACTTTTCACATGAATTAGATCCCACCATATCACAGAAACATTCAAACATGATTTTCATGTGTCTCACCCTTGATGCTACAAGTTGAAGCTCAGGCACAACTGCTGTGTGGACCAAGTTCCCATTCACCACTAACCGGATCTCAATGGAATCCGTAGTGAAGGCAAGGATGTAAGGGAAAGCACAGACTGCAGTGAAACAAAAATTATTTGGCAAGGAAAAATGGTTAATGTAAATGATTCCTGGATATGTTCTTGAGCATCTGACCTCTTCTGGCATCTCCCTTTCCTACGATAGGAGTTGTCTAACATACTGAGCTACATCAAGCCTAAAGAAAGCTTCAGTCTCCATGTCTGGCAGAAAATGAAGAACAGAAAAAAAGAGTAAGGGAAAAAGGTTCAGCAAAGGAAGAACTTGGCACTAATTATAAACTATCATATGCAGAAACTTAGTTGAAGTGGCATCATGAATGTAACATGCTTATTCCTAGCACACATAATGTAATTCCACTAACAGCCAAATACAAACCTACATTGTACTGAAAGAACAGAGCCATCTAGTAAAAAGAGAGGTTTTCTTACCAACAGCATAAGGAACTTGATTCCAGCTGAACTGGAAGTCATAAGCTGATGGCTGGATCAGAGGAGAGCCTCCATTGAAAGGATATACCTTTCTGTATTGGCAAACATCTGTAACAGAAGAGGAAAGAAGCATCTCATCACCTGACACTGCCTGTGACAAACCCCAGCGTTATGGGCAGGTTTTGCAGAGGTGAGGCCATTATGAACATATCCAACATCTATGCAGGAGTCTCTTCATATCTGAACAGGAAAGGGAAATGTGCTTCCTCTGCAAACACACCATCTGAGAGATGAGAAGACCTGCATTTTAATAACTTCTCATATTTCACAAAGTAAGTATTACTCTGTTTCAAGAGATAACAGTTCCTTATCTTAGAACTATGACAGAGGAGTAGACAAGAAAAATCCAGACAGCAGCGTCTGCAGAACTGCATCCCTCTGCCCTTCAAGCAACCATAGGCTAGCAGAGTTGATGTTCAAGACCATTAAACATACAGGATATTACAGACACCAAGATTTCATTAATCATATAACCTGTGAACCTACTTTTTAGCTGCTGTTATGACTTTGAAATTAAGCCTTTCTAGGAGACAGACATGAGTGCTGCCTTACACAGCTGCCTATTGGCAATGCAGTTAAATCCAAAAGAATATAAATTTAAAAACATTCCATGAAACACTGACATTTACTTTAAAACACAGCTCCAGACTCCAGTGAAAAAAGAATTCTATATGCAAATTAAGGTATTACCTTTTTCACTCTTCCCTAAATACTTACAGTTATAACACAACAGCAGACCAGCTTCACCATCTTCATAGACATCAATAGCTGCAACAAAGTTAACCTGCAATAACAATGAGTAATAAACAGTCAGAGGACACTGCGGTTATCACAACCAGGTTTTGACTAATAAGCAATACAATCAGTTAGAGGAGTGCACAACTACAGAGTTAAAGTCAAAAAAAACCCAAAGGAAAAAACACAAACTATTGACTAAGAGGGGAGAAAAACTGATTTATGCTGACAGCAATACTCCAGAGCCTGAAAAACAGGCTCTTGCCTCTAACATGTCATACCTTATACCTGCCTCTCTTGGGAGTGATTATTAGCACATACCCCAAAAGAAAAAAAACAGGTCAGCATGTCCTAAAGCAGAGCTTCTAGAAGCAAAAATTGAGAGACATGAGGATCTCTGTAAGTTACACTCCTATAAAGTCAGCACAGGATTTACAGAGAAATGATTCTATGATGCTGTGAACTTATGGGCAGTGTGGTTCTGGAAGAAAATAGTTTGAATGATGAAAACTTACCTTGTTTGCTTCAACATGATGCAGTTTATAGGACTCCCCAGTACTCTCATTAACTAAATCAAACTGGTGCCGATATGCTACGCAGATCATGTTGTCACTGTCTCCAGTAGGTCCATCCACCAGAGCCATCACCACTGGAGGGTCAGAAAGGCATATTTCCTAGAATGTAAATACCAGAATTATTCTCTTTTTTCAAGCTTCTACTGTGGCTGCTTGCAGGTGCCCCATGAATTCAAAGGGATGTGCTCTAAAGCACAGAAACCTGGTAAAGATCAAGCGGAACCTGGAAGATTTCTTTAGTGTATGTATGATGTTGAGTCCTGTATCCAGTTCTGAGCCCCTCAATTTAAGAAAGATGTTGAGGTGCTTGAACACGTCCAGAGAAGGGCACCAAGACTGGTGAGGGGCCTGGAGCACAAGTCCTAGGAGGAGGGGCTGAGGGAGCTGGGGTTGTTTAGCCAGAGAAGAGACTTGGGGGACACCTCATTGCTCTCTACTACAACTACCTGAAGGGAGGCTGTAGCCAGGTGGGGTTGGTCTCTTCTCCCAGGCACCCAGTGACAGAACAAGAGGACACAGCCTCAAGCTGCACCAGGGCAGGTTCAGGCTGGATGTTAGGAAGAAGTTCTTGCAGAAAGAGTGATTGGCATTGGAATGGGCTGCCCAGGGAGGTAGTGGAGTCAACATCCCTGACTGTGTTTAAAAGGAGACTGATGAGGCACTTAGTGCCATGATTTAGTTAATTAGGTGTTAGGTGATAGGTTGGACTCCATCTCAAAGGTCTTTTCCAATCTGGTTAATTCTGTGATGGAACTCCAGCACATGGTTCCTCACTCATTTCCCTGCATGCTCTTTAGCTTCCCCCCAACCCCATCAGCTGTGTGCTGCCCAGTTTAAGGTACTGATTGGATTACACATACCCGGATGTACTGGAACTCCTCCACTGGAGAGTCAGATGAGGACAGCAGAGAGCTGCTGGCAGAACTGGTGCATGGATTGTACTTCTTTGTGACGAGCAGCAGCTTGTTCCGAATGGCCACAACAATCCTCAGCTCACTGCCATGGTGAGTATTAATGGCATACAAATGGCAGCCTGAGGAAATAATGTTTTAGATGGTAAGTGCCTGGGGTAGGGTCTGCTTTTTTGCTCTGTATTTCTGTGATGATGAGTACAACAAAGTTTTGGTGCATGACTTAGCAACACAGAATTACAAACATCAGCTTCTAGAAAAAGACAAAAGGCTGTGACTCCTCAGAAATTTACTTTTGCTCTTACTACTTTTGCAACTAAAGGCTAACTACATGGATTTTTGCTATAGTGCAGGTTCCAGCTTTCCAAGGCACCATGCTTCTAAAGACCAGAAAATGTGTCTATCTATGAAAATAATTGGCAACACCCAAACTCATTTAAACACTACTATTTAACAGAGATTTGCCTGTGTTCCTCCCCTTTAAAATGCTTTTATTTCACTCTAACATCCCGGTGTAATTCTTTTCACACCTCTCAACCCCAAAAGCAACATTATCTGTTTTTCTCTGGAGCTCTTCAGCAGCAGCAATTGCCAAGTAACAAAGTTCTAAAACCTCTATAAGATGTCTTGCTGGACTATACCAGGCTTAGTTTCACACATGAGCTTAACAAAGTTTGAATTGACTGTCCAGGGGAAAACTAAAGGCAAACACTTACAACTGCCTCAAGGGAGCCAATAAGTCCCTGGCAATGACAGGCATCATACCACAGTGGATGTTTCTAATATAGCATAACAAAATCACCTTTGGTTCTCTCCAGTTTATTTTCTCTGCAGTCATATTTGCTTCTTATAATTTGCTTTGTTTCTATGTCTTTTTGGACAGCACTGAGTCTGAAGACAAGGACACGAGAGTCTTTCCCTGAAGGATGAAAAGAGACAGTTAAGTGAAAAAAAGATTGCAGGAGTTTGACATTAGTACTTCCAAAGACCAAACAAACAAGGCCAAGACAAACAAAGCATACTGCTTCTCTGGGCATGAGCCACAAGGTCACACAAGAGTGCTTATCAACTCCCTAGATACTACAATTCTAGTAACCAACCCCTTCAGTTCAGTAGCTGAGCTTCTCATCAGGTGGTGCTGCAGCAAGGAACATGAGCCTCCCACCCCAGCCTTTTAGAAAATAGCAGCAGTTCTCTACATGCTCTCTTACTCTAAATGAAGCATCTCATACACTTGCAACTGACAGACACCATTGCCTCATGACACCATGAGCCACACTCACACGAGAATCCAAGAATAGGGACCTCTCCTACCTCTGTCTGTTCGGGCAATCAAAAGATTCAGAGTTTCCAAAACATGCATCTGCTTTATTTGAAGAGTTTTATCAAATACTTGCACTGATGGTTGACCATCTGAAAAATAAACCCAAAACATACATATTTATTCAAAATTCTTGGTTGGCTGTTTGATTTTTTAATTATTTTTTTTTTTAAGTTCAATAGTACTCCTAATTCTACCTTAAATCCTTCCTGCATGCTGCTTATAGAAGTGTAATGACAGGACGAGGAGTAATGGGTTTAAACTGGCAGAGGGGAGATTTAGACTGGATGTTAGGAGGAAGTTCTTTGCAGTGAGGGTGGTGAGACACTGGCACAGGTTGCCCAGGGAGGTTGTGGCTGCTCCCTCCCTGGAGGTGTTCAAGGCCAGGTTGGATGAGGCCTTGAGTGACCTGTGCTAGTGGGAGGTGCCCCTGCCTATGGCAGGGGGTTGGAACTAGATGATCTTTGAGGTCCCTTCCAACCACCATTCTATGATTCTATAAGACTCTACCCATACCACAGCATCACAGCTACCACTTGTTCATGGGAGAGTTTTATCATTGCCATGGATCAGATTATGCAGCTGAAGCCTACAAGGGACCCTCCTTTGGCAAGTTTAAGACTTACAACTGAGAACTAACTTCATTCCCTCAGTCCCGCTGGCCTTATGTGGCACACAGGAGACAAAGGGTCAAACTAACAGTATCATTGTGGGGAAGAAGCAGGCTTTCACTGTCAACATCAGCCTTGGGCTTCATGCAATGGGTTTAAACTGGCAGAGGGGAGATTTGGACTGGATGTTAGGAGGAAGTTCTTTGCAGTGAGGGTGGCGAGACACTGGCACAGGTTGCCCAGGGAGGTTGTGGCTGTTCCCTCTCTGGAGGTGTTCAAGGCCAGGTTGGACAGGGCCTTGAGTGACCTGTGCTAGTGGGAGGTGTCTCTGCCTATGGCAGGGGGTTGGAACTGGATGATCCTTATGGTCCCTTCCAACCTTACTATTCTATGATTCTATGATTTTATGCTTAGTACCAAGGGAGAAAGAAATCCACATAAACCATTTAAACCTTGAGCTTGGATGTTACTTCATAAATCTTTTCAGATGGTCATGAAAACGACATCTGAAATGATAAACCATTTGGAAATCTGAACTAGCATTGGCTCTCTTTTATGGCTTGGCTCTGGTGCAGAGAGATTTTTTTGCAACTAGGTCATATAAATGTAGGAAAAAAAAAATAATCACTTGGACTGGTGACTGTCCCTGTAAGTGAAGATCTACCAACACCTGAACAAAGCTTATGAACATCAGATACATAACAACTGACACAAAAACACTGGATCATTTACTAACCATCTATTAGCAAGATGCCAACATCTGTAGAAACCAGCAAGGACTGGCCCCAGGAATCTGCACAGACAACCTCATGAGGAAAATTACTGCAGAAAGATTGAGATTCCCAAGGCTATGAAGTAACATAAGGGATACATATTAAGTACACTAAGAAATACAGATCATACAGACACAGAATGTGATGGACAATGGCAAGTAATAACATGTAAATGCTTTTGGCAGGATACATTTCCAAACACTTTAAAATTTGAAATATCAAACTTTAGCTATTTTTTTTTTGTTTGTTTTTTGCAAAGGAGACACTCTCCTTATTAATTGAGTTTGGAGATTAGGAAGTGTGAAACACACTTCTGAAGCAAAGGAGTTAAAACACATGCAGCTGATACTCAGTGGAAATACTCAGTATGTATTTTACTCAGAAAATCCTACAGAGTTACAACCCATATACCACCATGCATATGAAATTGGCTTACATTTTATGGCTCATTTTGTGATATTCAGTCACTTGCACAATGACACAATTCACTCTGCCTTTGTCGAACCATTCTTTCATCATCTGTTCTCTATATTAACCTCCCAGAATCTGTCCCTCCTCTCCCAGTTTAAATACTAGCTGAAGTTTCTGAAATTCTAGAAGGGCTTCTGAAGCTTCTGCATATAAAATGCATGCAGAAGAGGGTGCTCTGCATCTTTCACTCCCTAATACCCTTAAACAAAGTCTGGTACTACAGGAGATAAAACCACAAGTAAATTTTGTTTTAAATTTGATGCAGAAGTTAAATTAAAAGATGACTGGATATGGAAAATAGCTTTTTCATCAAATATTCTCAGATATAAAAACATCCACACTTGCTTTAACTTGAGAAGTGCTTCTGCCTCCAGGTTCATCCTTCATTAATTTGATATTGGCTGCAGAATCACTTTGACACTACACATTTTCTCTTTGCTGCTACAGCATCTAATTACAAAAGTAAACCAACATTATGCAGAACTGATGTGCCATGCCATGCCATACTCAACAGTGCTTCATTTTTTCATAACTCTCCTCAGACAGATGGGGTCACTCACCTCCTTTTTACAAAAGCTCGTGGTTGCCAAGTTAGCTGTGGCATCTCCTTTCACAGTGGTTTTCAATTTCAATGCCTAATACAAACAGATGTTTTATTTAAATTGAGTTGCTGTCAGCAATACCCAACTAAAAACTGTAAAGAAAGGACAACGTAGGACTACAAAGTGGTTCCAGTTTGGAATTCCTATCACATTTTAAGTAATTATGAAGGAAATGGAATTCTCTGTGTCCTGACCAAAGTCTCCACGAATCACTAGAGGGCTGCTAGAGGTATCTCAGCCAAAATATATGTTGGCTGGGTTTATTTTGCTTTGTGTGCTGGTTTGAGGCTAAGTGGAATATTTTAATAGAGAAAATTATATTACAGGCTGTGAAAGGAAAACAATGGTGATGTCTGCTTCACTCATAGGCTTGCTGAGATGTATAAGAAAAGAATACAAAACAAAGATAAGACACTTGGGCTTGCAGACACTCTTGGGCTGTCTAGCTTCTGGCCTTCTCCTCTCTGCTGAATAACCTCACTAACCACTTTCCTTCTAACCCCCCTGGCCGATCCTCCAAACTCACCTTGTGCATAAGGCAAACCTTGGGGTAAGGTATAGGGGTGGGGAGAAGGTGGAAGGGTGGTTGGGAGCCCCTCCTGGGGTCTCTGATTTCTGGGAGTGGTATTGTGTTTCTGTATTACCTTTAACTTGTATATTTCTGTAAATATTCCTGTATATTATGTATATCTCTGCTTGTATATTGTGCTAAGCTGTAAACAGAGCTTCAGTCCTTCACTTTCAGCCAGTCTAGTCTGGGTGATTTAACAAAGTGTAGGGGGGCAGGGACCTCCCAAACCATCACACTTCGTTTTTCAAATTGAAACCCAAAATCACAAAAACAGTGTCAAACACAGTAACAGAGGAAGGCCTCCACCTCAAATCATACAAACTAGAGACCTACACCATTCATTCCACAAGCCAGCTGGAGAGGATCCTTCTGTCAGTCACACAAGCTGGCCTTTCCCTTGCAAAAATTAGTAACACATAACTAAGTCAAACAACATATATACATTGCCAGGGGTGCCAAGGACACAAAGCCACAGTACCACAAATTCTTCACCTAGAAGTAACCAGAAGTGAGATGATTCTGAAAGGGTAAAGAACTCCAGAGAGATGCTGTATCACCAGAGTCAGTGAGATACACATTAAGTCTGTTTAAGGTATCCCATATATCTCCATTGCTAACCTCTACAGCACCATTCCTATAAAGTGATGACAAGTGGAATTGTCATGGCATTAAATCAAAGTTTAGAAATTACCTAAACCAACTTCACTGCTCTGAAGTCTCTCTGCCATCATGCATGGTCTGTGAATTGGCAGTAATCAGCTGCATGCACTATTGGCACGTTTGCATTAAGCACGGCTGTGGGCTTAGAGATGCACAAAACACTTCACTACATTAACATTTTTATTTCATCCCATCAGTCAGCAGAGATCACCTTGACAATAAAGAAATGATTTAAATGTACTGCTGAGCCAATCATCAGGGAGCTTTGTTTACCATCTGAAAACTCAACTGACTACAACTAAGAGAGAGACACATTCGTAGAGCTTGGCATGCATGATGAAGAGCTGCTTGGAACGCCTGTCAAAATGTGTTCATGCCTAGGGTTTGTCACTTAGAAGAAAGTTCATTTAGGGAAAGGAAAAGACTTAAATGTCAAAAGAACATTCAGGAAGAAAACACAAACAAACAGGTATCTATGAATTATTAATCCACAAATGAGGTTTCCCATTGCTGACTTCAATGCTGGGATGGAAGAAATTGGTCTCAATGAAATTTGTTACTCAAGTATCTCACGAGTGTTTAACTTGGGAGAGGTGGAGGAGATCAAGCTTATAGGTTTCTGTATTTTCAACAACTATGTTTTTCTTTAACTTCTGTAAACTAATTAGTGAACTTGGGGAATAAGTCATTGGCTACTCCTGTCTGAAGATCACACTCATTTTTGGTCTTTTTAAGCACCTGCCTCGTGTGAGTAGCTATTGCAAGGTACTTGTGGAAAGGATGTCTGAAGCAGAGAGGAGCAGAATTTGCAGCTCTGCCATTGCAAGCTTTAACAGTCTCGAGATTCTTTGGCACCAGTTCTCATCCACTGGGCTCCATTCTCTACTTTTAACTGAATCTGGAATTTCTCAAACTCTTCCACTCTTTATCTTACTAACTCAGATAAAAAATGGGAGGGAAGGGAGGAGGCTTGGGTTTGGGCTATTTCTTTGTTTAATTTTTTTTTTTTGTTTTGGTTTCCTGCTAAGTTAAATCAGCTCAGAAAAGAGATAAGCAGCAGAACATTGTCACCAGTCCAGGATCAAGTAGAGACAAGCAGGAAGGGACAGGGGAACTGATGAATGTAGACACTTTTTTTTGTTTTGATGATGCAATGAACTGTCAGATCCAACCAGACTATTTAAATCATCAGGAAATTTTACTCCTCACTGAATCAAAATGCCAGTAAGCTCACAGAAGATTGGAGTCAGAATTTGGTATATTCAAAGATGTGTGGCAAACACTCCTTTAGCAGAAAGCCTGTGGAAATTATTTTTACTGGCTAAAGCATGGTAAATAAATTTCTAAGAAATACAATCTCAATAAAACACAGAGGAAATCCATGAAGGATTATGTTTCTCAAAGCACAGCAAGAGACAGAGTATTCTTCTGCTTGGAAGCAGAAAGCACCTGCTGCACAAAGCAGGCAAAGACTTTTTAGGTTTGATCCTTATGTGATTTCTTTCCAACCTCCCTTCAGCTGATGTATCTTCTAAAGATTCATCACTGTGCTGTGTACCTCAGGTGTTCCAGCTCCGTATTTCTAGTCATATTTCACCTTAACGTAGCTTAAATGGAATACTACAAAACTACTTCTGACCACTGAGAACTGTGGTCAACTCTGCAAGCTAACCTGTAGGGAAATATTCTGTATTAGCTGGATATGTGAGCAAATCCAAGTTAACTAACCAAGTTTTGCTAACTGCAAAATTGTAGGCAGAACTTTCTCAAGCCTACTTGGAATGTTTATTTCAATGGCCAAGGACACAGGCTATAGCAGCTGCAGAACTACAATAACAACCTGGAATTAAGGCATAACAATGGCCAATGGCAAGAAGACTCAAAGCAAACAAGAGGCATTCTGGACAGACAGGATGCATCCAACTGTTTGGTCCCTTACAGCTCGTGCCTTAACCAATTAGACCAATTACACAATTCCACGAGAGTTTGAATCTGGGCAATTTGAGCCAGCTGGTTGGGTTGGGTTGTCCCTTAAATGATTTGACCAATTGCTTTTGTAATGGGCTGGTCTCAACAGTCTGTCAGAAGGGTATAGAAATGCATGTTCATATTGAATAAATGGACAGTGGCAGTAGCATGGCATTGCTTGGATCATATGTGGGTGGCTCTGTCCAGATCTCCCATCAACTGGCTACGTTCCAGACCCTGCTGTACCAGTTGGCCTTGCTTCACTAACCAAATTCTAACAACAGAGGGGACACAGTCTTTGTACAGAGAGGTGCACACCTCCTAAACCAATCCTACCTGACCAAGCCGCACAAACTCTGCTTGCCGAGCTTCCTCTTTTTTCCTTGTTGACTTAGGGGACTCTGGTAACACATCACTGAAGGACCTTCTATTGAGCATGTTCTAAAACAGAAAACAATTCAATCTGAACCAAAACTTCTCGTAGTCTTTTCATCTGAGTTAAATTAGTGTGATATAAGTTGAATTTTCTGGGGTTTTCTGGATATTTTCCTGTAGGGATGAACCCAACCATACAGCTTCTCAGAGAGGAGGAATTTCAACTCTTCCAGTCCTCAAGTGCTTTACTTTACAACTTGTCAGAGCTTAACACTGTCACATTCTAAAAAATCATAAAAGGGCCATAAATATATGGCCAAAGAAAGTTTAAGCAGATGTATTTAGCTAGGTGAAATAAACAGAGGAAAAAAATAGCACCTTGCTAATTTCAAAAGGACTGAATTTCTTTCTAGTTAGTTAACAATAAATCTTCTTCATCTAAAATGAAGCTATTTGTTCACCAAGGGTAAAAATGATCCAAATTAACAGATAATGGAACACTGCAGTATTTATGGTGATGGAGGATAAATTCCCTGCTCCTTTGCTGCAGGAAGCTTTCACAAAGCAGGACATAGTCATGCTTCTCCTCACACCTCTTTTAAACCAGTCCATGAAGGTCTGACAGGACTGGCAGTCAGCTTTCATATAACCACAGAACAAGTTGTATGACAATCGGCATCTAGCCCGGCGTGTGCAACTCAGTGCTCATTAGGATTAGTCTTTTAAAGCAAGAGAACATCAAATCTGCTAGAGAGAATAGGAAAGCACATGTGAGGGATGCAAGGACTTCTCACTTACATTCACCTTGTGGAGATCAGGCATCAGGTCTTGGTACAAAGAGCGGATCAGCATGTCCAGGGTGCGCTGACGTTTCTGAGAAAAAGTTGGGGTTTCCAAGGTGGCTTTTTCCCCATTTATTACTAAAACATTGTGGAAAAGAAGATACATTACCTACACAAGCTTTGACAGCTTCTCCTGACTCTAGCTTGCCTCTGCACAAAAATTCCTTTTTTCCCCTTAGTTGTCTCTTTCTTGCATGTTTTTTTAGTGAATAATGAACCCTTAAGCTTAGAAGAAAAAAAATGAGTAATAGGAGAAATTCTACAAGGCATCTCAATGACCTCCTAAGTAATAAAGAATAAACTGCTAATCAATTTAAGTACTAAACCAATTTAAATATGCAAAATGAGTTATTAGTCAAGTTGCTGTCAGGTAAGTACCTAATTGTAATCATCACAATCAGTTCTCAGAGATCTCTTTCTCGATGATTTAGAAGGGCAAGTGAGGGTCAAAGAAGATTGGAAGTGAATCATTACAGAATTAACAAGTTCTCAAAGGTGCTGAAGGGCACCTATGCAGCATGCATTCTGAGAAGCTGCTAACCTAACACCTTCTGTTACTAAATATTGAACAGCATTAGAAATTCTTTTAGACCCCCAAGTCTCTTAACGAAATGCGAAGCTAACTATGGCTGCACACTGTACAAATGCAGAAGTCAGTTTGTGTCTAGTACCCTGGAAGCATAATTGCATGGAAATTCAGGCTGTTGCTAATCTGAGTGGAGCAGTCTGACAGAACTGACATCCCATCTAGGCTGCAGATTTGGGGAAAAACAGCCTGTACAGAAGAGCAGCATACACAAGAAAATGCGTTGATGTTTTAAGCACCATAAATTTCAATTCACAAAAGAACTACAAAAGTATTTCCAGCCAAAGAGAAACTGACTTACATTTCACTAAGACAAAATCCCTGAATTCCTGGTGATTTGTAAACACAGGTGGGGATGGCAGGGGAGGCCCAAACAGAGGAACGCTTTCTTCTGAAAATATTTTCAGCCTGTTGAAAGAACAAATCTTTATCTCTATTGGAAGACACAGTCAAACCCCACCATTTTCACAGACACTAGTCAAAAGAGAGGCAAGAGCTGGATAAGGTTATATGGGTATGTCTTAGGTAAGAACTCACAGGGGTCTAACAAAAACATTCACTTGGAATTATTCAAGAGAGCAAAATTTTGGTTCTCTTATGCTAACACCAGGACACTAACAATTACAACAGACCTTTGCAGTTCTACTCCTAGAACAATGCTTTTAGTAGCACTAGCAAAACCTAGTCCTTTTCAAAACAGCTGTACTAGAACAGTTCTTCACATACAAACTATTCTCCTTCCAGATTTCCACCCTGCCTATGCACTCACCACATGCATGAAACATTTCTGTCCTTCTGAACAACAATGACTACAGCTGAGTCTCTCTCAGGAATAGCAAATGTATGTTCACTGAGAAAGAAACAGTCAGAATCCCTTCCGTGACAGCTGGACCTGCTGAGTTCCTTTGATCCATAAGAAAGCTGCCACATCAGGAATAAATACAATAAATAAGTACAAAACCCATGCATATGGCATACTCAGCAAGCCACAGCTTCTTCAAGTGTTCTTTAAGCTTCCTTGTACTAGCACTTTGTAAAGGACAAACAACAGTGGCAAGTCTGTGTCCTGTACTGAGAAGTGCAGCACACACTGATAGCTAAACAGTGATTCTTTTTCTCTTTACTGTTTATTTGTTTCAAACTCAAGGTGAATCTCTCTCATAGGCTCAGACTATGACATCCTCCTGCCACTCTGCTTTTTCAAGACTCACAGTTACTTCTGGAATCTCACTACTAATTTCAAGACAATAGTTTGTCTTGATTAATTATTTGGTTAAAGTCCCTTTGTTCATTAAAGCCTAGGCTTGAGGCTGCAGAAATGCTTTTCAGATTCTCGTGAGACCTAACAGAGTCACACTTGGACAGCATATATCTCCAAGTGTGAGAGTACCAAGGCTGAAAAACAGGTGAAGAACACATTTTTTACTGGCAAAATTCTACTATGTTTTATGTACATGATCTCCAACAGTACAAGCACCCTCTTAAGATCCCTAAAAATAAACCAGTTTGTGTACCTACAACCAAATCCAGACTTGCAAAGATCCATGGCTGTCACTTCATCACATCTAATCAACTTCCATTACACATGTAGCTCACAATGTCATTGATCTCACCAGGTCAGAGTGCTCCAGGCATACCTACCATCATTTTGCTAAATTTAATCTAAAAAGTAGTTTTTTGGTTTGCTCTCTTATCTTATGCCTGCTCCAGAATTCCATTTTCTGACAGTAAGAAGCATGAAACTTATTCACACTCAGTTTACAACCATCTACATCCAGGCCTATATTGCTTTTCAATTTCCCAGGTTCATTTGGCTTCCTGGCATACAGACAGATGGCCAATATAAAATGTTTTCCTGTTATCTCTAAACCATCAGAAGTTCAGTGTGAAGTTATCTGTTACAACCAGCACTTACCTGTAACTATCATTCTGCTTGTTATATCTCACTAAGGCAAAAATATCTGTCACACAGTTAAGGAAGATAAGCCAGTACTAATGAAGCTCACATGTAATACACTTTTTTGTCCCCTGTAGCATATTGGAGATTTAATAAAGGTAAAACATAGTAAGCAATATAAAATACATAAAACATTTTGTCAAAGGTTTGCCAAAAAAAATAAAAAAGAGTGGGGTGTATTAATTACATCATAACAAATCCTCCTAACAGCAATGAGGAAAGAACTACTCCATTTTCACTAAAGTTGACACTGAAGAAGTGGACTGACTTGGCAAAGTTCTCTTGTTAACAATATTTAGGTTCCTCTGATATCTAAAGATATATTTTTTATTAAATAGTGGAATTATTTTTGTTCTGGCCACTTCTTTCATTTAGAGTAAAAGAGGTTAATATGAAAAGCTTAAATCTAAACACTAATATCAGCCATGGGTGGATGAATCTGGCAAGAAAGTCCCAACAACATTTAGTCAGCCTGAGAACCAGGTTTAGAGGTCACTGTGATTAGTTTTTGAAAATCTCAGCAACAGAGAGTGGCCAGAAACAAAGAGTTTTCTTCTTTCCATCCATTTTCCTTCATACAATTCCATCTAGCCTAAGAGATGCCAGACTGAGGTCTAGGGATCACCAGTGTGACCCCATGATAATCCTAAGCAATTAGCAGCAGGTTTTTGGAATCATACTGTCTTCAAAATGCTTCCAGTCACAAAGTTTGGAAAACACAGGCTGGCAAAAATCAAGAGAATGTGGTTTACAGCCTGAAAGATTTGAAAAACACTAATCTAAAACACACAAATGCCTAATTTAAACAGCTATAAACATATCTAGCCTATAGCAAAAGGCTATATTGAGTAGTTAATGCCAAGTCAATTGACAGCTCTAACAGAAACATTGTTATGAATTCATGCTTCATGAAAATGTGTGAAACTTAATTTGTGAAGTGATCCAAATGCCTTCAATAAAAATACCATTAAAAAAAAAATCACATTCTTGCTTTTGAACTTATCTTCTAAGTGGTTCAACACAAAAATTGTTTTATGAAGCAGACTTAGAGACTCCTCCTCATCAAGCAGGTGGAGGTAAACAATGCAAGAATGCAAGTGTCTCTCTAATGTAGTTTTCACTTAGAATCATAGATTGGTTTAGTTTGGAAGAGACCTCAAAGATCTTCTAGTTCCAATCCCTCATCATAGGCAGGGACACCTCCTGCTAGAACAGGTCACTCAAGGCCTTGTCCAACCTGACCTTGAACACCTCCAGGGAGGAAGCAGCCACAACCTCCCTGGGNTCTTTGCAGTGAGGGTGGTGAGACACTGGCACAGGTTGCCCAGGGAGGTTGTGGCTGCTCCCTCCCTGGAGGTGTTCAAGGCCAGGTTGGATGAGGCCTTGAGTGACCTGGGCTAGTGAAAGGTGTCCCTGCCCGTGGCAGGACGGTTGCAACTGTATGAGCTTTGAGGTCCCTTCCAACCTAAACCATTCTTTGATTCTATAAAAGCTGACTAGAAAATGTAGGGAAAAAAGATACGTGTGAAATGAGAGCGGATCATGGATGGCTTGAAGGCTGTGGAGGACTCTTCACCTTCCTGGAATACAATAGTGACAATGTCATTCCCAATGTGGCGCTTCCTTTCTACCTGGAAAAAAAAAAAAAAAGAAAAAGAGAAAA